>CM029273.1:9571341-9604951 GCA_016920895.1 Vaccinium myrtillus
TCTCAATTTTACATTTACTTGGTACCTACTACTTTTTTTCTTTTTTGTTCTTCACTCCTATATGATCTCCTTCAATCCATATTATGCAGATTTATCTTTGTACATGGACAAAGTTATCCACATGGATATGGTGGCTGTAGTATTTCTTATTTAATGAGTAATCAACATTTAATTGTTCAAATACTTATTAAAAAAACATTTAATTGTTAAGAAACCCAAGGAGTTGTTGCAATAGTTACATGACTTGCCTCCGTGGGGCTTACCATCCCAATGTCGTAGGGTTGATTCTTTTCGGCAACGATTTGTTGTGGACACCTCACCTCATGCACGCGCGTGTGAAAATGGTTAAATTAGTTAGTCCTGTTCATCGGAACACTCTTCATTACCAAAATATAACATTTAATTGTTCAAAAACTAGTAATAATCGACATTAATTTATCCCACATGAAGTTCGCCCCTCACAAATTCGAATTGCGGTGGACGCCACCAAATTGTAGATATAGGGTTCACACTTTGTGAGGGGCGTATGGTTCATGGGCTGCAAAATTTCCTGAACATGCATGTGCATTTGTCTTTTTTTTTTTTTTTGGTGCAATGCATGGTGTCCCGGGCCAGTTTGTACGCACCTCGGACTAATCCCTACAGTCCCTACTAAGCCTCATCATTCAGCCCATGGGCCCACGACCCGCCCGAAGCCCGCTAGGCCCGCCGGGCTTTTATTCAGCCCGAGCCTGACAAATGGGCGGGTTAGCCCAGTCTGAATTTTCTATAGGCTAGGCTTGGGCCTAAATATTTTTTTGCTAACCCGCCACCCACCCAACCCGAGATACCAGCCTGTCCGGTAGCCCGGTTATGTTGATGCACCAAAAACTAGGTATGCTTGGTACACACTTGATTATTTTCTTCACGCTTACACGTGTGGCGAGATGGCTTTAAGAGTTGCTCGGAAAGGGTTTGCATTTGGGGTTTGCATTTACCCAAGTCACATGTCAAATGCATTTGGGGTTTGCATTTGGCTTTAAGAGCCGGCACGGTTTGCCTTTCTGTTTTTGATCCTCAAAAAGTCCAAAGAAATTTATTGCCTATTTTTACAGTTTCATGTCCCCATCATCCTAAGAATTAATTGAGACTCCCAACGAACTTATTGACTCCAAGAACTCCACAGCTGATTTAAGTTCACATTTGTCCTCCCTCACCATTATTTATTCAGCCCAAGGTCCTTCTTCCACTCCATAGCCAATTTTCTTCCATTACAATGGCATTAATTCCAATCCCATGGCTTCTTTTAACTCAATTTCTGATCCTGTTTTCCAAAAGCGAAGCGAAAGTCCCCGCGATTATAGTGTTCGGAGACTCGTCGGTTGACGCTGGAAACAACAATCAGATACCGACGATTGCTAGGAGCAATTTCGAGCCGTACGGTCGCGACTACGCTGCGGGCCGCCCGACAGGGCGGTTTTCCAACGGCAGAATTCCTACTGATTTTATATCAGAGGCATTTGGTCTCAAGCCAACCGTGCCGGCCTACTTGGATCCAATGTACAATATTTCTGATTTTGCTGTTGGAGTGACATTTGCCTCCGCTGGAACTGGCTATGACAATGCTACTTCTGATGTGCTAGTGAGTCTTCTATTCTTGAACAAATTTGGCAACATCCTTTTCTACTCATTCTGTGCAATGGCTTGTCTTTGTCTGCAAATATTTGACCTTTTCAATTTTTTTTGCCAACAACAATAACAGAACCCATTTGGTTCTCAATTATTAGGGTATAGGCGGAGATAATTAGAGATAGACATAACCTTTGACAATCTATTCTAATATAGAAAGGGAGAACACCAATTGGTGTGAACAAATTTTTGAAGCTTCCTCACAAAAGTGATTTCTAATATTGTCCTTATAAAAGACTATAGTATTTCACAATTGCTTTCAGTACTCCCTCCGTCCGGATTTGTTGGTCCACAAGCATACTTTTTCAAGTTCTAAAATGTTTGTCTATTTTCAAAAGTTAAAGGATAAAGTATGCAAAATTTACTTTTTTGCCCCTTTTCTAAAACTTAAAATAACAACTCAAAAACTAATTTTTTTAAAATAATGTGTTTACATTTTTGAACTTTTTTGCACTGTATTAAAGTTCTCAATGAGATCTATCAAATAAGATCCATATTGATTAAACTTTTCTTTTTGTAACTACATTATTTTTTAGCTTGAAAATTGCATGTAATTTTGTAGTCAAATTAAAATGGAGGGAGTATTAAAGGGAGGGGTTGAGGATAAAATAGGAAATTAACAAACTCAAAAGGTAATGGAAAAAAAGTTGGAATCCCCAAAACGGACCAACAAATCCGGACGGAGGGAGTATTAAGGTTAATTAACCGTTAGGACAAAATAGTAATATCACTTGAATTCAACTACCCACCCCATACAAAAAAAAAAAACCATCCACTTCCCCTCTTCCTCTCCACATATTTACACTTGCACGCAGACACAGATTGTGTGCCTCGGCCCTATTATGCACAAAATAACTGCTCTTAGAATACCACTGAAATAGTGGCCCCCCTAAACCTCTAATTGAGAAGGTACGGAGACGTTTTGCTATAGAATTATGCACCCAAATCAAAAGCCGAAAGGCATCAGAGAGTTCAGGCCTAGAGATTTCTTTCATGGTCCAAAGCATCTGACTAATGAGTACAGCTTCCAACAAGTAGGAAAACCCACATATTTTGAGAAAGATGGATGGTAGTGTACTGTGTACATGAAAAGTTTTTCCGAAAACGATCATGAAAAAAAATGAACGGTTCAGAGTCACATTATTGTGAATCTGAACCGTTCATTTCTCTTTCCTGAATGTTTTCGGGATAACTTTTCCCAGATCCTAACATTTTTTACTTATTGGCAATAACAACAAATGTTTTCAAATTTGATGTTTTTCACCATTTCTTGCAGTCTGTGATACCATTATGGAAGGAACTGGAATACTACAAGGAGTACCAAGCCAAACTTCGAAAATACCAAGGCGACGAAAAGGCCAACGAAACCTTAACCGAGGCAGCCTACCTCATAAGTTTAGGAACAAATGACTTCCTCGAAAACTACTACACCCTCCGCGACAGGCGATCCCAGTACACCGTTGAGCAGTACCAGGTTTTCCTCGTCGGAATCGCTAGGAATTTCGTTACGGCCCTGTATGGTTTGGGAGCTAGGAAAATCTCCCTCGGCGGGCTTCCTCCCATGGGGTGTTTGCCATTGGAGAGGACGACGAATTTTCGGGATGGAAATAAGTGTCTGGCGAGTTATAATGCTGTGGCTTTGGGGTTTAATGGTAAGATGTATGGCTTGGTTGGGGAACTGAATAAGGAGTTACCGGGGATTAATTTGGTTTTCTCAAATCCGTATTACGTTATGATGCAAATTGTCCAAAAACCTTCTTTATATGGTAAGTATGAGCTTCTTCTGAATTTTGATTATGCTTTTGACTTTCGAGGTTGATAATTGATTTTGACACTTCACTTTATCCGCTCTTCAAAGTAATGACCTCTGGCTTAGGCCAAAAATGTGCAATTTGCAAATTTCCTAATATGTTGAAATTTTACATCATAAAGTAGTTAGTGGCTTAGGCCAAAAATGAACCAACTCTGGCCTGCATTTTTCTTTCTTTCCACTGCAATCCATTTAAGAAACATGAAAATTAGGTGGGTATATTTCCTCATCGACCCGAATCCTGTAGCGCACTTAATGCGCTGCACCATGCAGCGCAACATCCCAACCGTCTAACAGTGTTTTCAACGGAAGAATTTAAAAATTCTTGACGGTTGAAAATACTTTTGGACGGTTCAGCTATGCGCTGCACCATCCCGCTTCCATTTCCTCGTACAACGATATTGCGTTAACATAATGATACTTAATTTCCATTTTCCTCCTTGGTTGGCAGGATTTTCTGAAGCAACAATGGCCTGTTGCGCCACCGGAATGTTCGAAATGGGCTACGCATGTGACCGGTTCAATCCATTCACTTGCACGGATGCAAACAAGTATGTGTTTTGGGATGCCTTCCACCCCACAGAGAAAACAAGCCGTATAGTTGCTCAACATATGGTTAAGAGTGCTTTGTACAAGTTTCTTTGATTGTGTCATGAGGCATGAGAGTGTTTTTATATGGTGGATGGAGTTTTAAGTATGAATGGGTCTTCTCTATGTAGTTACGAGCCTATAGAACAGATCCTGTTCAAGTAATGTCACGGGGCCTTCTCTGTATTTATGAAGGGTTGATTACCTGTACGGCTGTACCTGTATTTTGATCGAATAAACTTCTTGTTGGAGTTAGTACATTTAGGTTTGATTACTCCGTTTCCAGTTTATCCGGACCGTTGATCGCTAATCGAACAGCCGAGAGGGCTCACTACAGGTTCCTTGTTGCCAGCCCTTTCAAGAAACAATAATGTCCATGCATGAAAAAACTGCATTTCAATTTTTGTTTTTGCCGAATTTCATGGTTTGGTTTGAGGCCATTGGAGACCCAACACAAATTTCATTACAAGAAGAAAGACAATGCAAATTTCCCTTTTACTTTTTTATTTGGTACTGATATCGAGTACTCATTCCTAATAACGTTAGAGCTTCAGAATAAGCATAAATAACAAGGCAAGGAGAGAGTCCTTCATTTAAACTATGAGTCATATGTTTTAGAACATTCCAGGATATCATTAAAGACTCCGCTAAATTTGTGTGGAGAATTCTTCAAAATCGTGAAAATATGGAGAAGCGAAGATATTTCTAAGGAGGATTCTAGAATGAAAATGAGGACTATTGGATCAAGATAATCGCAACCGTTTAGTGAGAATGCGCATGGCTATATAAGGGAGGAGGTCTATTTGTGTACATATAATAGTCTGAGTGTGTGAATCTAGCTAGAAGCGTGAAATTAGAGTGGTATGAAAGAACCCAATACATGCAAATATTGCCCATCATTTGAAAGTTACCTCCACATTATCTCTCTCTGTCAACCAAAAATAAAAACCCACATGGTTTGTGCAACTAAACAAGCATCCATCATCAATGGAGGAAACCTGATCCCAAAATCTCACATTTTCAATCACCCGCTTTGATTAGTCCAATAAATTAGACTCAAAAACCTAATTTTCATGTTAAAGTCGCAGTGTTTAACCCAAATCATAGAACAATAGGGCCCCTAAAATCTAAACTATCAACAAATCATTCTTCAAATCCAGTGCCGAATCCGTCTTCTAAGATGAAAAATATCACTGGGTATTCAGAGAAAAGTGGTATAAAGAAGGGTGTGACACAAAATGAAGATAAAGCTGAAGTCTTTAAATTAATCAGAGCAAAATTGGGCACCCAAAATCTCTTGTAGCAGCAAAACAATCTTCAAATTCGATACTGAAATATTCTTCTGATATGAAAATTAATATTACACGAAACTCATCAGACTCGGTTCTCTCTCTCTCTCTCTCTCTCTCTCTCTCTCTCTCTCTCACACACACACACACACATAGCCATCTCTAACAACTTGGGCTGGGGATGAGCAAATGCTTGTATTACTCCAAGTTCATCTCCATTCTAGCGAAAGATTTAATGTAACAAAGCAGACATGTGGAGAAAACGTGATGGTGATCCGTCGATCAAGATCTCGGTTAGTGTGAACCAAAGCCCGATCTGTGGCTCAAGTGCTGGTTCAGGAGGTGGTCCTGTAGTCGGTATGATATACAATGAGACTTGGCCTCGGGTTTCACACGCGTTTTACGAACTTAAAAAGTACTCCCTAAGTTTTAATAAGCAAGTCTGACGAGCACACTCTATGCGTGAGATCAAAAACGAAATTTCCCGCTTTACATTTCTAAGCGTCACAGACTAGGATTTATATCCATCACAGACCACGACCATCGCTCAGCTCGACGATTCCTCGGTTCAGCGCATCATCAACCGTCGGTAATCTTGTGAAGCTCCGATCCGCCGCCCGTGCTCGCTCTGATCAACCCTGGTATTTCTCTGTCTCTGTCTTTCTCTCAATCTCTGTATGTCTCTATCTCTCTCTCTGATTGTGTGTATGTGTGTGGATTCGGGTATGAAGAGAAAAGAGTTGCACAAAAAGAAGTTGGGGCAAATTTTAGTTCTCCTGTTTTGAGGAAGAAACAACGTAATGGGATTAATAATTTAGATGGGTCGACGGTGGAACAGAGGAATGAGAATTTGGTAGGTTGTGATTTGTTTTTGATGGAGACTGGGTGAGAGATGAATTTTATCCATTGTGTAAATCCAACTAGTTTTTTCTCAAGGCTTGAATAAACAAACCCAGTTACACTTACACTCTCACCTTTCTTAAGTGTCATTGTCATAGCGGTGACCTTTGGCTTTCCCTTCTGCCCGCCGCCTACAGGTTCATCACTAGATTCAAAATCGAAATTGGAATTCTGTGGTAAGTTTGAAAAGAATATTCTTACAGAAAAATAGAATCTTTCTCCAAATTGCCTGCTTCATCTTCCCATTATTCCTAGAGACTTGTACATCTCATAAAACTAAAGCAATCTCGTGAGCCTTAGGCTTGGGGGAAAAAAATCAGCCCAACAGATAGAATCAATGAAACAAAGCTACCACAATTACAGATTCTTGAGATGAAGAAACAGAAAGAGATGCGTCCAGTGAGATAAGTTATTGAACGAGTGAGAGATATGGTTCATTTAGTTGTGCTTTATTGCTCAACGTTGGGTCTTGCGATTGTACAAATTGGACGAAGCATAGTGGACAACAATCACTTTGTTCACTTCACATTTTCAAAAAAAAATCCAAAATGATTCTTTCCCCATCTCTCAATCTCTCCAATCATTAATCACATTTCTCTCTCTACTCAAACTCCTCTCTCCAATCATTATTATTATTTTTCTCTCTATCTCTCTCCAATTATTACACATCTCTCTAATTATTACTTTTTACAAAAACTCATCCAAACACTATCTCAAAAATATTTCTCAAAATATTCTTTTCAAAACTCTCAACCAAAAAAAGTGAATATGCTTTTATCTACAAGCGTGAAATTAGAGTGGTAGGGGGAGTGCTGGTGTGCAGCATCTGAGCCGTCGGATGTGTTTTCAACGGTCCCGGTTTCTTCTCAGCACTTTGCAGATTCAAGCCGTCCATTGCCAAGATAGAATCAGAGCCTTTGATTGCCGAGATCAACGGCTCAGATGTGCACACCAGTGTCGGGTCCAGAGTGGTAATTTGTTATACTCCCTCCATCCCTTTTAAGTGTGTTACTTCGTAAGTCCAACTTATTAAAGAAACATCATCATTACACCTTATGTATCAACTTTTTCCTCTACTTTATACTTTTCACATCAACTTTTACCTCTACTTTCCAAAATTATCCTCCACTTTTACCCATTAACTCTTTACCCACTAACTTTTTAAAAGGGCAAAATGATAATTATACAAACTTTTACTAATTAAATTTTCAAACCACACACTTATTAAGGGACAGCTCAAAATAGAAATGCCTACACTTGAAAGTATATGAGTGGATGATGCATGCAAAAATTAAGCCATCATTTGAAAGTACATTTTTTTGTTGTATTTTTTTTATTGGCAAAAATCAGTATTGTTAGATTAACATTTTAGAGGAGTTGAACTCTTGACCTCCTTTCTTCTAGCACCTAAGAGCTAGGGCTGCTCAAAAAAACCGATGCACCGTGAATCCGGTCCGGACCGAACCGATCCGTACCTTTTGGATTTTAACCGTGGATTAATGGTCCGAACACGGATTCAAAAAATAAAAAACTGTGACTTTTGGATCGGACACGGATTTTAATTTTGAAACCGTGGATTAACCGATCCGGACCGTGAGATTTTTATTATATAATTTTCACTTTTATAATTATAGTTATATAGATATTGTTAATTTAACAGACTTACAGTTTGGTTGTACTGTTGTAGGAGTTATGGTGCGAATATTGTTATCTCTATAAAATCTAGGGGGGTAAAGTATTATAAGTGCTACTATATATACTCTCTGTTGTGAGTGAACTGAAAGTAACTATTTGTTAGTGTCTTTTTTTTTTTTTTGATAAGCTTGACCCTGAAGTAACTATCTGCTATCATTTGTGGTAATATAAGTTTGTGTCTTTGTTTGTTCAGTTACTCTTATATAACTATCTGCCTAACTGTCTTTGTTGTTTTTTATTGGGATTTCCAACTTTGAACTTTCTATTTAGTGCATTTGCTACTTGCTAGTGCCTTACTGCCTTTGTTTGTTGTTTTTTCCGAATAAGTTGAAAATCCGCGGATTAAACCGGAACCGATCCGTGACTCGCGGTTCGGATTGGAACCGAACCGTGAGACGTTTGGATTGGACACGGATTGTATTTTCAAAAAACCGTGACTCGCGGATTAGGATTGGATTCATGCCAATCCGGACCGATCCGGACCGTGAGCACCCTTACTAAGAGCATCTCTAACCTTTCCTCCTAATTTGGAGATGTTAAAATATTTTGAAGGCTGAGGCGGCAATTTGATTCTATTTTTCTGTAAGAATATTCTTTTCAAACATACCACAAAAATCCAATTTCGATTTTGTGATGATCCTGTTGGCGGCGGCTAGAAGGGAAAGCCGCAAGGTCGCCGCTAAGACAATCGACACTTAAGAAAGGTGAGAGTGTAAGTGTAACTGGGCTTGTTTATTCAAGCCTTGAGGAAAAAACTAGTTGGATTTACACAATGGATAAGATTCATCTCTCACCCATTCTCCATAAAAAAAACAAATCACAACCTACCAAATTCTCACTCCTCTGTTCCACCGTCGACCCATCTAAATTATTAATCCCATTACGCTGTTTCTTCCTCAAAATAGGAGAACTAAAATTCGTCCCAACGCCTTTTTGTGCAACTCTTTTCTCTTCATACCTGAATCCACATACATACACACAATCAGAGAGATAGATAGAGACATATAGAGATTGAGAGAAAGACAAAGTCAGAGAGAGATAAAGAAATACCAGGGTTGATCAGAGCGAGCACGGGCGGCGGATCGGAGCTTCACAAGATTACCGACGCCAGATGATGCGCTGAACCGAGGAATCATCGGGTTGTGCGATGGTCGTGGTCTGTGATGGATATAAATCCTAGTCTGTGACGCTTAGAAATGTAAAGCGGGAAATTTCGTTTAAACTCACGCATAGAGCGTGCTCTTCAGACTCGCTTATTAGAACTTAGGAGTACTTTTTAAGTTGGTAAAACGCTTGTGAAACCCGAGGCCAAGTCTCATTGTATATCATCCCCACCATCATATCCGGTTGGTCTCTGATCTCATAGATGGTGAAAATCACACTTGGAATATCCCTCTCATTAAGTCCTTATTTTCGGATATGGATGTGGATGCTATTCTCTCAATTCCTATTAGCACTCGGGGCTTTGCCGATAGGGGGATTTAGCACTCTACGGATAATGGTATTTTCTCAGTTCGCTCGGCATACCACCTGGCTAGGCTTGAGAATATTCCCCGTCACTCCAGAGAGCATGGGGAATCAAGCACGAAATCATCATCCTCTACGGCTTTCTGGAAAAATATTTGGTCTCTCCCTGTTCCTAACAAGGTTCGTTCGTTCTTATGGCGTTGTTGTCATGGTGCTCTACCTAATCGCAAGCATATAGATGTTTCTCCTTATTGCCCCAGATGTAAATCTGCTCCTGAAACAATTGAGCATATGTTGTTCCAATGCAAAATGTCTCGTAAGGTTTGGAAAAGGTCTTTTTTTGCATCTGTTGTGTCACATTCTTGGAGGGATCTCTTATTCAAAGATTGGTGGAACTCTATTATTTTCAGTTTTAGAAATAATCTTGATTTATGCGGGTTGGTGGCTTCTATCTGCTGGTTCTTGTGGACGGGTAGAAATCACAGGTTGTTTGAGCATCAGAGCTGGCCTAGTTCGCTTGTATTGGAAAAAGCTGTGTCTTTATGCGAAGATTTTAGGAAGGCTAAGGTGCTAGCTCACCGTTCCCCTTCAGTCACAACCCCATCCCACCCGTCCTCCTGGCTTCCGCCTTCCCCTGGTGTGATCAAACTCAATGTCGATGGTGCAGTTGACAAGCAAGCTGGGCGGGTGGGTGTTGGTGTCGTGGCTAGAGATCATTTCGGCAATATTTTGGGTACGATGTCCATTCCTTTTACTGGTTTCTTCTCGGCTCAAACCACTGAAGCTCTGGGTTTTCGTGAAGCTCTTGTTTTGGCTGCAAACCAAGGTTTGGCAAGTATAATAGTTGAAGGTGATGCACTTCAGATTGTCCAAGCTTTGTCTCAAGAAGGAAAATCTTTCTCGAGTGTAGCTCTATCCTCTCTGATTGTGTGGAGCTTTTACCTCTTTTTTCTTCTTGTTTTTTTACTCATGTTAAGCGTGGTTTTAATAGAATAGCCCATTCGTTGGCTAGACAAACCCTTTTAGGTGCAAGATCCGAGTGTTGGGGGGGTCCTGTCCCACATTCACTCACTAATCTTGCCCTTAATAATGTTTGGTCTTTTGACCATTTCCCTATCCATTAATAATAACCTCTTTTTCCGTGAAAAAAAATAATTTAACATCAACAAACATTCCTGTCCACTATAGAGTCAATTTGTATTGTACAATTTGAAGCAAGTAGTCAAGAAAACTAATTTGACAGTAGGCACATTAGAAATTGAATAGGTTTCAGCTTCAAAGCAGCTTATGAATTTTATTGGGAGGGCTAGTGAAAATGACGCAGGTGGCGGTATAAACTATAAAGTGACTTCCCTTAAAAGGGGTTTAAAAAGGAGGTTTAATTGACAAAGCAAAGTTGATTCCATCTGCAATTATTCTGTGAGAGAAGACCAAACATAGAAGATAATGTTGATCAGGTCCTCTGGTTTTGTGATGGATTAGATTGGGCAATTCTAAACAGGAATGATATGCATGTCCTTTGTGCATTTTATTTGCAAGCTGACAAATGGGCAAGCTGCAACAATATAGATTTGATATGGCTGACTCATGTGAGTTGAAGTTTTCATCGACCTCAAAGTAAAATTACAAACTCTTTCGCCAGGACAAGGTAGCCAAATTTGGCAGCCAACTCTTTCGTGGTGTTTACTGCTTCCTTCCTATCTGTTCTTGTATTGGGTCAATTTATAAGAGCCTTGGTCCTAACTTATCGTTAGTGAACGGTAAAATTGACGGTTTCTCGGGAATTGACGGTTCCTAGGGGGACTGATGTGTCCAAAATCCTAAGGTAAATGACATAGTCATTTAATTAAAAAAATAAAAACTCGTATTTTAAGACAAATTTTGGGAGAGTAAGCAAAAGAAAAAGTCATCTATCGTCGACAGTGACTTCATTTACGATATGCGTCCTCGCTGATCTCACGAAGTGGACCACCGTTATTTTTATTATTATGAACGATCATTAAATTAATATCATGATAGAACATGCAGTTCTTAAGTTTATGCATTCTTTCAACAGATGTTGTTTTGAGATATGTTGTGACAATTTTCAAATCATCAAATTGGTCCAAAGTATTTTCAAGGTTTGTGAATTCTCTTTCTTCCTTTTTCTTTTTTGTTTTTGGGCCCTCATTTCGCATTTTCGATACTTCAATACGCAATTAGTGAGATGATTTATGTCATCGTTTCTCTCTGGCCCTCCCAGAGTTCTTTTCATGCTTTTGTTTAAGGTAAGGTGACCGTAAGGACAATTGCCGTGGGGAAATTGACCAGCGACATTAGGTTGGTAAAATCCGTCGAGCCAAGTCGATTAACCACTGCGACAACTCTTTTGACGTTGAATTATGTCATCGTTGAACAACTATAACACAAATAGGAGATATTAATTATCCACAAGACGTGCAATTGATAAAGATCTTCATTAATCTGGTGATATCACATAGATAGTAGTACTTAATTGCATACACTTATTAATAGTCTAGTAAAAATTGTAAAATACAAGATACGAAGTACTATGTTTGAGAATTAATTTTTCGTTTTTTTTTATGTGAATTTAGTACATTATCCCTTCATATATGAAAAAATGAAGAATAAAAAGGTAGTAGAATGAATGAATTCCTATAATAATAATAATAATAATAATAATAATAATAATAATAAAAGAGTGTGAATGACGAAAAGAGTGCAAAAATCACTTGGGCACAAGTTTAAACTAACTTTTCTTATTATAATTCTAAATAAATTGAAACTTCGGCTCCGTTTGTTTTAATGTAAAATATTCTTCCAACAAAAAATGTTTTCATAGAAAATATTTTACATGGAAAAAATTTACCAAAGTTTCATTTTCTGGTGTTTGGTTACAATTTTAACAAAATTGTCTTTCTTGAACTTGATCGATTCCCTGACTTCATAAACAACTTTTTTGTGTGTGTGTGTGTGGGTAAATCTTCATAACTTGCCGTTCAAAAAAAAAAAACGTTTCAACAAGTATTAAATAATAATATATATACATATACACATATGTAGGTATGTATGTATGTTCTTGTACTAGCATGAATTTGAATTAATGGAAAGGTACCCCACGTTCTCTCTCTCTCTCTCTAGCTTTTTTGGTTTACATCTTCATGGTGGTGTGTTCTCTGTTTTGGCTTTGGGATTGGGGCTGCACCTGCACTAGCTGAATAACTTTTGCTCGTGAACCTTTGCAAGGGAGAAAATTTTGGGTGTTTTGGATTTTGCCCAACCAAACAAAGTATAAAATATTTTACGGACAAATGGAGCGCAACTAAAAGTGTCATTTGACAAAGAAATCGTTAAAACAAAATAGTAAATGTTTTTCAATTTTAACAGTTTCTTCTCCGAGCCGTTTTTTATTAAAAAAAAATAGACAAGGTTTGGGTTGGGTGAGCACCACGAATGGACGGCACTGCTTGGACGGGATCCAATCCGCAATCTAAAATTTTCTAAGAAAATTGGAACACTTCCTTTTTTCAAGTTCATTCCGGAGTCACTTTACATTTTTACATGGAAAAATTTAGACAAAGAAATCGTTAAAAAAAATAGTAATGTTTTTCAATTTTAACAGTTTCTTCTCCGTTCGACAAGGCACCGTTCAAAATTTTAAACCATTAAAGGATGGCAATTAGGAAAATGTTTTGCTCAATTTTGCCCAACAAAACAAAGGAAAATCAATATGTATAAAATATTTAAAAATGATTGGTTAGACAAACGGAGCCTTCAAAATAAAAATAACTAAAAGTAGAGCGGAAATAAAGAATTACATTTGACAAAGAAATCGTTAAAACAAAAATAGTAAATGTTTTTCAATTTTAACAGTTTCTTCTCCATTCGAATTATTTTATAAATAAAAAAATAGACAAGGCACCGTTCAAATTTTTAAACCAAATAGACCATCTCAATTTTAAGTAAGTTTTTAAGTCAATATATTGTAAAAAAAATGACTTGTTTTGTAATGCACAAAAAGTCAGTTTTTAGTTTATGTTAGGAAAAAAGAAAAATAATTGATATATAATGTGGCATTTTAGTTGTAAAGATAAAAATATAAAAATATAAATAAAATTTTATGCATAAAAAATTTCCGAGGTGGGTATAAGGGAAGAGTGATGTCTACCCTAATCCTACCCTAACGCGGTCGGATTCTTCCAATTTTTTTCCCTACCCCGACCCTCGGTCGGAATTTTTTCAATTCTCCTCCTAACCCGACCCTAGCGGAACGGGTTGAATTGCCTAGGGCCGAATCGGCAATGCACAGCCAAACCCGTAGGACTGGTTGGCTGGTTCTATAAAAAAATTCGTCCCAAGGCTCGAAGCGCGTGATGAATGAAAATGATTTCTCCTCACTTTCCTATAAATTTCCAAAAACAGAATTGTACACCCATTAAAGTCCAAACCCCTCTCACCAAAACCCACCAAAACCATCTCCAAAACTTCAAACGATCAATCCAGGACCATCTCCAGCCATGAAAAAGCTCTTAAACAGCAAAGGCAAAGTCCACCCATCTCCGCCGCCGCCAGCCGCCGCCGACCACAACCGCTTCTCTTTCCTTCCGGCAACGATTCTAACCCTCACCCTCTCTCTCTCCGTCCAAGACAAAGAAGTCTTGGCCTACCTCATCTCCTGCTCCGGCCACACTACACCGCCAGCGGCGGCGGCGGTAGTAGCGGCGGGGACCACTCTCCGCAATTCAACTGCAACTGCTTCAGCTGTTACATGAGTTACTGGGTTAAATGGGACACGTCACCGAATCGTGAACTGATACACCAGATACTGGACGAATACGAAGATGGGTTGCTGAATAAGAAGAAGAAATTGAAGTTGAAGAAGGAGAGAAGAAAGCGAGGTTCGAGTTTGGTTGGGGGCGAGTTGAAGTGTGACTCGGGTGACTCGGGCGAGTTGGAATCGGTGGAAGTGAGTGGGAAAGGGGATGAGGAGGTGGTGGTCAAGGGAGAGGAAATCTGTGAGGTGGGTTCTGAAAAGGGTGCGGTGAGGAAGCTTGTGAGCTTCATTGGGGAAAGGATTTGGGGTGTTTGGGGGGTGTGAAAAAAATTTCACATTAGGAGAGACAAGTGACTCGGTGATTGCTCACTACACGGGTGTAGCAAGCTCACTACAGGCCCCGAATCCATTTTAGTCATCTGATCAACAAAGATTATCCTTCTGTGTAGCTAGTAAAAAGATGGGTATTTTGAGGTATGATTTGCCTCCCCTTTTTCTCCCCTTCTTTTTTCAGATGTTCAATGGAGATAAATCTCTGTTTTGATCAAGGTATGTATATATAGATATATTCAGGCTGTGAAAATTAACTATAAACATTAATTAGTTAGTTCATTGCAAGGCATTGTGGACTGTATTTTTGTCTCTGATTTTTAGTAGTGCTTCATTTCTTTACTCTCTTTCTTTCTTTCTTTCTTTTTTTTTGAATTATTGAAATTTTCATCCACATTATCTATTTTAGTTGGAGTGAGGTTGCATGTTTGAATCTGAAACTAATCATTCCAAAACTTGGGCCACCAGAGTCATGCTCCGTTGTTACTTTGTGAACTCCGGAATTAGTTGAGATGGGTGCAAAGTGATCCGGACATCTGATTATCAGGAAATCAATCTATTTTAGTTTGAGCATGGATTATCCTTGTTCTCAAAAGGAATTGGAGCAACTTATATCCGAGAAAAGAATTTCCTGTTGTTGTCTGTAATTAAGGTAATTGTATTCAATCCCGTTAATTTTCGGAGGTTTTCTGATTTCAGTGAAAGACAAGTTTCCGGTCACTTTTTCTGATGATCCTGTGGGACCGGGGGATCCTAGAGGGTGCCCGCAGCCTGCAGGGCGCTCTTGGGCGTTGTTGATTTTGACAATTAACGATTTAGATTTCATCTCGACAATAAACGATTAAAATTTACTAGGCTCGGAGCCGCCCTACAGGGGCGCCCCTCCGTTCTCTGTTTCAGGGAAGTGTTTTTCTTCTGTGAGTGTGTTTGATCTTTTGTTTAATGTTAAGATTAGTCGAAAGTGGAGCGGGTCAAAGGGGGTTCGTCAAACGGTCAGAGGTCTAAAATTGGGTGGTGTTGATCAACGACCATAGAAAGAAGACAAAGCTAGCCTCGAAAGACGACCTGTTCCACTTTTCTAACTTTTGAATGTGTTGGGTGAATTTCGAATGAATTCCCTGCAGAAAGAGAGTGATGACTGGAAAATTGATGGATTCTGGAATTCAACTCACTAGTTATTATATCCTGAAAAATAATTTCTCATGGTCAACATAATGATATTTTTCATTTTTTTCTTTGGTTTGGCGGTCTTCGGGCCAGCTTGCGTGCACTTCGGCTAAATCACATCCCCGATTCAGTCAAAGACAGGTCAGCCACACCTAGATTAGGAAATTTACAAGAGAAGGTTTTGTGGTATGGCCCGAAGAAATTGATGCAAATTTAGAACTCAAGATGTCTGAGTTTAAAGTGCATTCTTATTACCACTTGAGCTACTCTTTGTGGTTCATGTTTCATAAGTTCATTTTCTAAAATGAAAGCCTCAATTTCAACTTACTGTTGGGAAAAATAAGATGCAATAGGCAAATCGAGAGAATAATTTCACTGATAACATAAATTGAAATTACATATTACATAAACCAAGCAACAAAATACAATACGTGAATTGTAATAGCACGGAAAAAGCTGAGTCCTGTGAAACCACATTCTCCTATCCTTATATATAATAGATTTGTCGCCTACCGAAGGTGTTGTTGGATCAAATGGCGTTTGTCTCACAGGATGTAACGGCTAGACCACAAGCCTTCGGAATACCTCTATCGACTACCTTGGCGAACTGAATTGTCTCCTGTCTCTCTCTCACACAAAGAACGGTGTACAGAAGAATCTGATGAAACTCGAATTTCTGATGGAGAACACACAAACGGGATGGTCCAATATTATAAAGAAGAAGTAGGACCCTTGAGTTGCTTGCTGACAATCAATACGGATGAATTAATTTCGAGCCATAAACTCCACTTCGTAAGGGTATTAACCAGCTGTGACCACCAGACTCTTGAGCTGTAAAATCCTGGTTCAATGAACCATTCAATTGCAACTGGAGACTCTCTGAATACCAATCTCATTCACACATATTCGAACACTTACAATCAATGCATAAATATGGAACTTCAAAGCATAAGGTGAACCGACCATGCTAAAGTTACTTTTATTTTCTGAAACGAAAGCCTCAATTTGAACTTACAATCAATGCATAAATTTGGAACTTCAAAGCATATTATCAAAGCCTATAAATCAAATTAGGAACAAAAGACCTAAATTTGCATATCACAACATCAACATTAGATTAACAAGAACATTGGGGAATCAAAGCCTAATAATAGATTAACCATATCAAAAAAGAGAAAATTTACCGTATGAATTAAAAAAGAGGAGGAGAAGTGAGAGGAAGTAGTGAAAGAAATTAATAATTTAGCGCGCAGTTGCTTTTTGGGATCATACAAGTTGTTAGAGTATCCACACCAAACTCAACAAATTTTGAGCTAGATTATGATAGAAAAGTGAAATTTATATTTTGGGTAAATTGTTGAAATGGTACAACTAGTTTCAGCCGGTTTCAACCGAGTCTCAATTTCGTCTCCCTAGTTTCATCAAAGTAGTCTAACGGCACTTACATTAAAGGAGCATAAAACTCGGAAAGAGCTAGCACTACTAAGACTGAGATACGAGCAAACCACAAATGGGCATAAAAGCTCAAAGACACATTACTGCCCAAGAGGCAGACCGACACAATGCGTCGTAGAGTCCATCCGAGAAACAGTAGAGGAGCAACCCAGAGCTCAATCCATTAGAAGCGGTCTGCAAATTGGCTAATGTTGGCATTCACGGAGTAAGGAAAAAACCCTCACAGCCGCAAAAAGGATGCTCCAGTGTGAGCTCCTGCTGACACTTCGAAACTCCGGGGCGGTAATTGACCAGACAACCCACAACAAGCCAGACCTTCAAGTAAGCACCAGTGCACCACTGACCGGAAAACTGGTGAAACCAGTCCCGAAAAAAACAAGCTACCACAACCAGATAAAACAAATCTAAAACTAAACAAAAAAGAAAGAAAAAGCACGCAGGGTAAAAAACAACGAGGACAGCTAGAATAAACCAAGGCAACCCACTGAGTCACACCGAGTTACATCAACATCTTCAAGATTTACCGAGTCGCTGCTCCGGGAAAGAGACCAGACTCCATAGCCGCCGCCGTCTTCGGATAATAGAGCTTTTATTCGCCGGAGGGTGTTGGTCGCCCTATCAACACCAAGGGATCAGCATCTGGTCCAAAAGATCTTCAGAGTAGTGGCCGGAGTTAAAAGGACGAGAGGCGGAGACGGCAGAGGGAGGAGGTGGTGGAAGCGGGAGGAGGTGGTGGGGGTGAGAGATTGTTGGGCCACAGTGGTTTGGTGGTGAGGAAAGGACGGTCGGCGGTGAAGGGAGGGCGGGGGAGGTGGGCCAAGAGACGGAGCCACACCCCCCCCCCAAAAAAAAAAAAACGGAACCAGTAGTGGGAAGGCGAAGTAAGTTGAGAGGGATCGGACTGAGGTGGATCTGGCGGTGGAGAAGAGAAGGTGGGGCGCATCTACTATCTATTAGGCCTAATAGGTATGTTAACCAAATTTCGGGGTTAAAAACGTTGCAACTGAAATTAAGGTTCATATCTCCAAACTTCGGGATTAATAAAAACGTTATAATTGAAATTATGGTCCATATCTTTCACGTCAAAACTTGTCATCATGATTGTAATTATAAGTTACAAAAATATCATTATGTGAATTTTTTTTACAAAAAATATTATTTGCTTTTTTCCCTTTGCACTGGAAAAAAGATGGACAGAACTTCAATGGGTTTTGTCAAGTTAAAATAAAGGACTGGTCTCCCCAAGAAGATGCAAGATCAAACTCCATGAAGGTCAAACATTTTAAACTTGAGAATTTTAGAGATTTGTTCAGTCGTCAACTTTAGAATTCTAAAATTAGTCAGAGTGAGTGCAAGTTGACCTACATATCCATTTATAAAAAATAGAAAGAAAAAAAAACTTTGCTTTGGCAAAAAAGCAATAAATCAGTTTTTTTTGTTTATTCATTTTGTCTTTATACAAAAAAAAATTACATTTGTTTGTTTTGTGTCAAGTTTTCGAGGATTATTGATTTGTCTCGACGAGACAAATCTAAAGTGTAAAATTATGGTCAAAATTACATTTTTTTTAATAAAGCCAAAATTAATCTAATAATCCACATATTTTTTGCTTTATTAAAAAAATTAGTTTTGATCATAATTTTATTAGATTTGTCTTGTCGAGACAAATCAATAATTCACGAAAACTTGACACAAAACAAACAAATGTAAATTTTTTTTGAATGGACAAAATAAATAAACCAAAAAACTAATTTTTACTTTTTTGTCAAAGCAAGCAAAGAAGATGGATAGTGGTATCCATCATTCTTTTGGTTATCATTTTTTTTTAATCACTCTGTTTATCATCTCATTCTCACGTGACACAATTACTAATGTTGGTGATGTCCAATTAACATGAGTGTCCACGTGAGATGGTAACCCAATTACAAACGACTCCGTTCAAAATACACTGAGAAAAATCTAGAGAACCACCCATAAAACAAGAGATAAACAACAAAGTGCAAGTGCAAGAAGACTATCTCAAACGACCTGATCACGTGAGCCAAATGCTCTCTAACACATACTGCAAAACGCATGACAAATTGATTGTGCAAGCAAACCGAAACAAAGTAGGGATTAGTGTGAGTCGAGGGAGAAGGAGAATAAACTTCATACAGGTCGTGAAGATTTAAAACAGATTACCACAAAGCAAACCAATGGAGCCGACCAACCACGTAGCCACGACGAGCAGCGAAACCAGTCGGATCGAGGACCAAAAACGTAGCCACAAAAAAAAAGATTTATTGACCCACCGCCGTCACCCTCTAGATCTGGGGAAACCAGACCGGTACCAAAGCCGGACCGGTGAAACTAACCAGGAGAAACCCCAAATAAAGCCAAAGCAAAAGAAAACCCCTTCTCGACCTCCTCCATATTGGTCCAACCCCACCAACTGTTAGAGATATGCCTTGAATTCAAGACGGTCGAAGAAAGGTGCAAAATTTGGTGATAAGAGTCGTTTTCTGGACCTATGGTCCGGACCAAGGAAAGCCCCGTCCGGACCAGTGGATTTTAGGACGTTTTCGAACATTCTGACTCGGTAGTCCGGACCACCGAAATCCCCGTCCGGACCACCGTCGGTAGTCCGGACCACCGAAACTCCGTCCGGACCACCGTTACGCGAATGTGTGCGGCTGCGCGTTTTAAAAGAGGTTTTGACCTAGTTTTTTGTACTTTCTTATAAATAGGAGCCTTGTGGCCTCCTAGGGTTTTGTCTTGAGTTGGGATTTGATATATCTAGGGTTTGTGTGTGTCTCTTTCGTGTGTGTGAGACGTTTGATGCTCTGTAGGTCGCGCCTCAGAGATTTGTCCCTAGATATTGTGTGGATGCTTCAAGTGAGAGTTACGGGTATAGCCGGCTCTGTGTATTTCTCCCCATTGTTAGTGAATCCTCTTGCTCTTCCCCGTGGACGTACCTCTAGAGCTCCGTGCTTGGGGGGGAACCACGTAAATCCTTGTCTCTTGTTTTCTTGTTGGTTGTGTTTATATTCTCTACTTCGGGTTTCGGCACAACAAATTGGTATCAGAGCTCCGGGTTCAAACCGAGGCTTGTGTTTTCCGCTGCGTTTGTGTATTTGGGGTCGTTTTCAATGGCGACTCGCTTTGAAGTTGAGAAGTTCGATGGGCAAAGCGCTTCTTTCAGTGGCGTATTAAGATGAAGGCTTTGTTTGTGCAACAAGGAACAAGCAAGGCTTTGTTGGGGGTGTCGAAGAAACCTGCTGATATGCAGGATAGTGTGTTTGAGGATCTTGATGCGAAGGCACTCAGTTCAATACAATTATGTCTAGCCGATGATGTGCTTCGCGAGGTTGGGGAGGAAGATTCGGCAGCCGGTATTTGGTTGAAGTTGGAGAGCATCTATATGACGAAGTCGCTAACCAACCGGTTGTACTTGAAGCAGCGCCTTTATACTTTTCGTATGAAGGAAGGTACGCCCATTAAAGACCATTTAGATGAGTTGAACCGAATTATTATGGATTTAAAAAATATTGAGGTTGTAATTGATGATGAAGATCAGGCCCTTATTGTGTTATGTTCTTTACCTGCATCATATGAACACTTTGTGACTACTATGTTATATTGGAGGGATACAATTTCCATGGAGGACGTAAAGTCTAGTTTGTATTCTAAAGAATTGAGGAAAAAGGTATCCGGTGAGAGTAGTGTTCATGATGATCAAGCTTTGGTGGTGCGGGAAAAGACCGGTGGGAGGGATTTGGGCAAGAGAGGGATTTCTAGCTCTAAAACCACATATATGGATGGAATACAAGTGTTTTTTTTACCGTAAGAAATTTGGGCACATGGTGAAAAATTGTCCGAGGGTGAAGGACAAGTTTGTAGGGAAGGGTGTTCTTTGGTTATGTCGAGATGATCCTAGGAAGGGTTTGAGGATGCCATTGCTTTGGCAAAGAAGCGATGTCGATGTCTGTGAAAATATGTGGATTCTTGACTCTAGATGCTCCTACCACATGTGTCCGCATAGGGATTGGTTTGATACATATGAGGCGGTTCACGGTGATACGCTTCTTATGGGGAATAACATGCCCCGTAGAATTGTTGGGGTTGGAAAGATCAAGGTCGGGATGTATGATGGGATTGTGAGGACATTGCTTGGTGTTCGGCATGTACCAGATTTGAGGAGGAACCTTGTCTCTTTGGGCGCTTTCGACTCCGTGGGTTGGAAGTACACTGCCGAAGGTGGAGTCTTGAGTGCGTCGTTGGGTGCTCGGGTTTTTGTGAAGGGTCAGAAATTGGGTAACCTCTATGTGATTGATGGTAGTACGATTGTGGGTGCTTTGCATCGTTGGGGTCTTCATCTTGAGAGGAATTCGGGTTCAACTATTGGGAGTATGCAAGAGGGCATACATGGCTCTGCGGTAGAGTCGGTTAACTCCGGGTGGAGTTTGAGCACATCTTCTTTGGCATCAAATGGATGCATGTGGTCGACATTTGGTGGAAGATGGTTGCTCGTTGGTGATTGACTCCGTGAGGGGAGTTGCGGTGTTAAGCTCAAGGTGGAGCTTGTGGAGGCACGTGTGGTCAGGTTTACTCAAGAGGGAAACAAGGTCAACGAGGTGCTTGCGCCTTGTTTGTTGGTGCCATTGATGTGAGCCCCGTGTGGGGCTGCCCCGAGAGGGGCGTTGTGGGGAAGAGCGAGTGTTGAGAGGATTGCACTATGTTGTTGGCTTGGAAGGGAATTCAAGTCAAGGTGGAGATTGTTGGAGATATGCCTTGAATTCAAGACGGTCGAAGAAAGGTGCAAAATTTGGTGCTAAAAGTCATTTTCTGGACCTATGGTCCGGACCAAGGAAAGCCCCGTTCGGACCAGTGGATTTTGGGACATTTTCGGACATTCTGACTCGGTAGTCCGGACCACCGAAATCCCCGTCCGGACCACCGTCGGTAGTCCGGACCACCGAAACTCCGTCCGGACCACCGTTACGCGAATGTGTGCGGCTGCGCGTTTTAAAAGAGGTTTTGACCTAATTTTTTGTACTTTCTTATAAATAGGAGCCTTGTGGCCTCCTAGGGTTTTGTCTTGAGTTGGGATTTGATATATCTAGGGTTTGTGTGTGTCTCCTTTCGTGTGTGTGAGACGTTTGATGCTCTGTAGGTCGCGCCTCAGAGATTTGTCCCTAGATATTGTGTGGATGCTTCAAGTGAGAGTTACGGGTATAGCCGGCTCTTTGTATTTCTCCCCATTGTTAGTGAATCCTCTTGCTCTTCCCCGTGGACGTACCTCTAGAGCTCCGTGCTTGGGGGGGAACCACGTAAATCCTTGTCTCTTGTTTTCTTGTTGGTTGTGTTTATATTCTCTACTTCGGGTTTCGGCACAACAAATTGGTATCAGAGCTCCGGGTTCAAACCGAGGCTTGTGTTTTCCGCTGCGTTTGTGTATTTGGGGTCGTTTTCAATGGCGACTCGCTTTGAAGTTGAGAAGTTCGATGGGCAAAGCGCTTCTTTCAGTGGCGTATCAAGATGAAGGCTTTGTTTGTGCAACAAGGAACAAGCAAGGCTTTGTTGGGGGTGTCGAAGAAACCTGCTGATATGCAGGATAGTGTGTTTGAGGATCTTGATGCGAAGGCACTCAGTTCAATACAATTATGTCTAGCCGATGATGTGCTTCGCGAGGTTGGGGAGGAAGATTCGGCAGCCGGTATTTGGTTGAAGTTGGAGAGCATCTATATGACGAAGTCGCTAACCAACCGGTTGTACTTGAAGCGCGCTTTATACTTTTCGTATGAAGGAAGGTACGCCCATTAAAGACCATTTAGATGAGTTGAACCGAATTATTATGGATTTAAAAAATATTGAGGTTGTAATTGATGATGAAGATCAGGCCCTTATTGTGTTATGTTCTTTACCTGCATCATATGAACACTTTGTGACTACTATGTTATATTGGAGGGATACAATTTCCATGGAGGACGTAAAGTCTAGTTTGTATTCTAAAGAATTGAGGAAAAATGTATCCGGTGAGAGTAGTGTTCATGATGATCAAGCTTTGGTGGTGCGGGGAAAGACTGGTGGGAGGGATTTGGGCAGTAGAGGGATTTCTAGCTCTAAAACCACATATATGGATGGAATACAGTGTTTTTACTGTAAGAAATTTGGGCACATGGTGAAAAATTGTCCGAGGGTGAAGGACAAGTTTGTAGAGAAGGGTGTTGCTGGTTATGTCGAAGATGATCCGGAAGGGTTTGAGGATGCCATTGCTTTGGCAGTAAGCGATGTCGATGTCTGTTGTGAAAATATGTGGATTCTTGACTCTGGATGCTCCTACCACATGTGTCCGCATAGGGATTGGTTTGATACATATGAGGCGGTTCACGGTGATACAGTTCTTATGGGGAATAACATGCCCTGTAGAATTGTTGGGGTTGGAACAGTCAAGGTCAGGATGTATGATGGGATTGTGAGGACATTGCTTGGTGTTCGGCATGTACCAGATTTGAGGAGGAACCTTGTCTCTTTGGGTGCTTTCGACTCCGTGGGTTGGAAGTACACTGCTGAAGGTGGAGTCTTGAGTGCGTCGTTGGGTGCTCGGGTTTTTGTGAAGGGTCAGAAATTGGGTAACCTCTATGTGATTGATGGTAGTACGATTGTGGGTGCTGCATCGTTGGGGTCTTCATCTGTTGAGAGGAATTCAGGTTCAACTATTGGGAGTATGCAAGAGGGCATACATGGCTCTGCGGTAGAGTCGGTTAACTCCGGGTGGAGTTTGAGCACATCTTCTTTGGCATCAGTAATGGATGCATGTGGTCGACATTTGGTGGAAGATGGTTGCTCGTTGGTGATTGACTCCGTGAGGGGAGTTGCGGTGTTAAGCTCAAGGTGGAGCTTGTGGAGGCACGTGTGGCTGGGTTTACTCAGTAGTGGAAACAAGGTCAAGCAGAGGTGCTTGTGCCTTGTTTGTTGGTGCCATTGATGTGAGCCCCGTGTGGGGCTGCCCCGAGAGGGGCGTTGTGGGGAAGAGCGAGTGTTGAGAGGATTGCACTATGTTGTTGGCTTGGAAGGGAATTCAAGTCAAGGTGGAGATTGTTGGAGATATGCCTTGAATTCAAGACGGTCGAAGAAAGGTGCAAAATTTGGTGCTAAAAGTCGTTTTCTAGACCTATGGTCCGGACCAAGGAAAGCCCCGTTCGGACCAGTGGATTTTGGGACATTTTCGGACATTCTGACTCGGTAGTCCGGACCACCGAAATCCCCGTCCGGACCACCGTCGGTAGTCCGGACCACCGAAACTCCGTCCGGACCACCGTTACGCGAATGTGTGCGGCTGCGCGTTTTAAAAGAGGTTTTGACTTAATTTTTTGTACTTTCTTATAAATAGGAGCCTTGTGGCCTCCTAGGGTTTTGTCTTGAGTTGGGATTTGATATATCTAGGGTTTGTGTGTGTCTCTTTCGTGTGTGTGAGACGTTTGATACTCTGTAGGCCGCGCCTCAGAGATTTGTCCCTAGATATTGTGTGGATGCTTCAAGTGAGAGTTACGGGTATAGCCGGCTCTGTGTATTTCTCTCCATTGTTAGTGAATCCTCTTGCTCTTCCCCGTGGACGTACCTCTAGAGCTCCGTGCTTGGGGGGGAACCACGTAAATCCTTGTCTCTTGTTTTCTTGTTGGTTGTGTTTATATTCTCTACTTCGGGTTTCGGCACAACAAATCGCCACCCGTCGCATCTTCATCTCGCCGATCTGAACCAAGTAAAACCGTACTAGAACACTATGCCACGAAACGGCATGGGGGCCGAACCAACTACGTCCGAAAAGGCAGAAACGAAGAGAAAACAGGGTTGCAAAGGAATAGACATACTATTTTGTCAAGATATTCAGTTTGCTTATTTGCGTCTCATGGTTTTTTTTTTTTCCTCTGTCTTTTCTTTAAAGGGAAAAAAAAAAAAAAAGACTTTTCCAATGCTTTCGCCGGCAAAGTAAAAAATTGGAAGAAAATATAATAAAACCCACCTGAATGAAAAGCTTCCTGCACAAAGTAAGCAAATAAGCATCATCGTTTAATTCATTCAATTTTTACCCTAGGAATTTAGGGACCGAAAAAAAAAATCAATTTATTTATCAATATCTGAATGAGTCAATTTTTTAAATAAACTCTTCAAAATACATTTCAAATACAGCGATTGAATGCACGAGTAATGAATGTCAGTTTTATGGAGTCAATAATTCTTGGAAAACAACCTATATATAAATCCCTGTTTGGTTCACCGATAGAGACCCGTTCGAATGAACTAATTTTTTTTAAGGACCTTTGAAATAATGTTTTAAACAAATCGAATGATTCCGATCATTACTGTGAAACCTCATAATATGTCCCACAAAAGTTGATATTCATTTAGCAAAAAAAATCCCAAGTTTTTTTTTTTCAACTACAGACAAAAGTCAAAACTGTTTATCTTATTCGGGCTTTTTGAATTTTAGTTGATGCAAGCGAAGAGAATGAAATCCATAAAAATGAGTGCACAAAAATCCAAAAAAAAAAAAAAAAAAACCAGAAAAATCAACAAGTGAAACGACACTTTATAATGTACAAAATAGTTGGCTTATATTCCCATTGGGAAGACCAAAAGCCCAAATAAAGCTGTATATATATGAGCATTCAAGTTATTCAACCGTCACTGCTTATATTCCCAATGGGAAGAAGAACAAAAGCCCGAGTAATTTTTCACCGGAGCTCCTCCTATATATCCCCACAACTATTTGCTCTTCTCTCTCACACAGCACAAACAGATAATTAAGCCTCAAATAAGCATGATGCCCCTAAGGTTCATGTCAAAATTGGATACTCACCAAATCCAATATCAAGACCGAACCATCACGGTAAAGGTGGTAGATGAAGCAGATATGGTTAGCCCATACCTTACCGAGCTAAAAAGTCTAATAGGAGCGTCAACTGCTGTAGGACTCGAGGTTGGGTATATTGAAATATCTGAATTGTTCGAGTCATTCGGCATTCCCAAAGAACCAGTACTAATGTTGAAACTCAGCGTCGGAACTCGTTGCCTTTTGATTCAATTGTCTCGGTTGTATTCGGTACCCGAGTGCCTGAAGGAGTTTCTGGCTGATCCAGAAATTTGTTTTGTTGGCGTTCGTATGCTTTCTGACCGTGCTAATCTGAAAACTCATTGTAGAATAGGCCAAATAAACGGCATTAACGTGCGTGATTTGGCTGTGAAGGTACTAAGGCTGAGTTTTCCGTGTGGGTTGCTAAATTCAAATGGAAAATCAGCCTAAAGAAGAGTTATCTTGATGGATGCGCATTGGAAGATGTAGCCGATATAGTTGGGGTTGCTCTTCCGGAAGATCCAGGATCGGCTTATGATGTAGACTTGGAAGCTAAGTTTTACACCAGCGATGAAATTAAGCGCCTTATTTACGAAGTTGATGCAGCACATCTGATTGGAACCAAGCTGCTCGGCATGCTTTAATATGTCAGCTAAACATTCTTTTGTTTTGCGTTTTGTGGAGTTGGGATTTATTTGGCTCAAATGCTAATGTCACATGCTTAGTTGTGTTTTTTTATTTCCCTATCCGAAGAAAATGAGTTTTTTTGTCCTACCTTATGTTAGCTACTTTGGGGCCTATTTGGCAACCTACTTTTCACGTTTTCATTTTTTAGTTTTGGCCGTTTAGCTAAAAAACGGAAAAGTTATTCTGTCAAAATGTGTTCTGATTTTTGTGATTAAGAGAGCAGGAGCGAAAAGTAGGGTGCGAGGAACTATTTGACTTCTCATTTTTCAGTATTTCGTTTTGATTAATAGAAAGACATACAAAATATATTTTGCCCAAATTTTTCAAACACTACTCCTATTGCAAAATAACTTCTCAAACGCTCTACTATATTTAAGTACATTCTAACCATTAATCCAAAAAGCCAAAAAAATTAAAAATAAAAAGCTGAATAATGAGTCTACCAAACACTCACTTTAGTTCAGCATTTATGTGGAATGTCAAATCTATCTATTAGGTTCTCTTGTATATCTACAGTGTTTCAAAAGATAACATTAGAGATAAGAAGACAGGCTTGAAATACAAACAGAACAGGATAAGTTGTTGGCCAAATGTAACCAACTGAAGTGGTAAAATTATATCCCGAAAAGTCCCAGTAGATGCACTCTCAGCTCTCCTATAAAACCATGTCCAGCCAATTCAATTGTTACATTCAGCTCTCCTATAAAACCATACAACCGAACTTTCCCACTTAAGATCTCTGATGGGAGCCAAAACTGCAGTAGGATTCATGTTTAAGTCGAACAAAAATCCTTTCATCATCTTTTGGGGCCTTAACGGGGTATCCCCGGTTACTAGCCACATGATGTGTTGCAACTTTGCGTTGGAAATCGTTGCCTTGTGATTCTATTGACTCACTTGGACTCATTTCCTCAAAGCCTGAAGGAGTTTCTTGATAATCAAGATGTTAATTTTGTGGGTAATAATCTGCGTAACGGACTTGCGTTTGTTAAATCTAGTCATCGAATAGAATGCCGAGGCGGAAATATTGAAGTGTCTGAGTTGGCTTCAAAGATTTTACAGCTCCTTTGGCAAGAGGGGTGAGAAAAGAAAGAAAAGATGAGAGATTTCTTTTAATGATGAGAAAAGAAAAGAAAGGGGAAGAGTTTCTCATGTGTCAACCAAACAGACGTGAGAAATAAGTTTCTCTCCCAGCCATTCCAGTTATCTTTCTCGTCTCTGGCGACTTTCCAGCGATCTCGAAATGGCATTTTAAACACAGATCCGGCTTCTCCTCAACGAGACCAAGACAACGGTAGAAGTTTGATGACGATCCGACGACGGGTGGCCCGCACTTGCCGCCGGCGTCCCGTTTCTCACCAAATCTCGCTATTTCTCCTCCTCTCTCACCCTTTTGGTCATCCAAAATAGGGAGAAAATTAAACCGTTTTCCTTTCTTTTCTCTCCGAATCTCGCAATCCAAAGGAGCTGATAAAGAAACCCATTCTTTTGGGGAGTCCCTTACAAGCAATATCGAAAGAGGTTGGATTTTCTACGGAGGAATACTCAAAGTATTTAGTTAATGACTGGGGGGCTAAGGTTTTTTCAGTTGAAGAAAGAATGAAGTATGCTATTCAAGATGTCTACACATGTTATCATATAGGAAATAAGCTCATAGATATGCTGGAGTAATTAATATCACCAATGTTTAGGTGTTTTCTGCTTCTTTTGGTTTGGTTTCTAATTAAGCTCTAATGCTGATTTTAGTATGTTAGTAGAGTTAGATTACTACAGCAGTGCAACGTCGCTCTATCGACGTGAACCTGAGACAACACACACGGACACCTAAGTGCCCGCTCAGGTGGATATTAGGACAAAAATGATACATACACAACGGATGGTCACAACGGCCCCAAAACGACGTCGTTTTGGGGGCCCTACCCATTATAAAAAAAAAACCAAAATTCAATTTCACGATGAAATTTTTTTGATTTCCCCCCTTGCTTCATTGTTTCTTCTTCAGTAGTAACAGGAAAAGAGAGGGAGAGGATCTCAACGAAGCCACCCACCACGAACTCCAAGCCCGACGAACTCTACCGCCGCCGCGTCGACCACCGCCGAACACCACCATTGCCGTACGACGACGTCATTTCAGATTTCCCCCCATTTCTTCATCAATAGTAACAGGAAAAGAGAGAAAGAAGATCTCAACGAACCCACCCACCACCAACTTTAAGCCCGACGAACTCTACCGCCGCCGCGTCGACCACCGCCGAACACCACCACTGTCGTACGACGACGCCATACCGCTATCCCATACCGCTATCGTGACCATTACTTCTACAAGTCAGTGTTGTATTGCTGCGATTGGCACTATTTTAATTTCATCTTTGTCCTGAATAAAAATGGGGCTTTTCATTTTATATTCTTCTGGTATGTTTTAGGGCATAAATAGGGTTGGATCCAGTTAAATGAACTAAAAAAACCTTAACTCCATTTTTTGGCATAGTTTGTTTAGGAAATGTAGAAGTATATGTAAAAGAATTGATTCTTTCTTTGCTATTGTTGCTATGTTGCATGTGTGTATGTCATAGTCTCAAGATCACATGATTAGTTCATTGAAATGGATATTTAGAAGTTGATTTAGTTGTTGTTGACTGCTGTTATTTCTTTCCTTTCGTTTTTGAACCAACAGATGATGTCGCCAGAGTCGGTTCATTCGGCAATGCCTCCAAATAAAGAGTGTGAAGAAGAAGATGTATGGAGTGGAGATAGTGAAAATGAAGAAGAGAGTGATCCTTCAAACCATGAGTGTGATGAGACAGATAATAATGAGAATGGGAAGGAAGCTACAGGAAATTGCGAAGATAGAGTTGAAGAACCGAAGGAAGGAATGGCATTCGACACACCGGAGGAAGCTTATTTGTACTACTCAAGTTATGCTAAAGCAAAAGGGTTTGTTGTGGCAAGAAGAACATCGAGAAAGGGAAAAGATGGAAACTTGAGGGACGTAGGGCAATCAACATTTATTTGTTGCTTACAAGTTAATATGGGCAATCAACATTTATTCTATGCATGTATAATAGTTATACTATTTGCTAATTTCAGGAGGTTGACAACAATGCGGTTGCCCATGGGGTTGGAACACAAGAGAGTATTGTCAATGTTAATGTAAGAAACTTTATTTTTAATTGTACAATTTCTTGTTTCATGTAAAAATTATTGATAATCATTCTTTATTGGTTGGCAGGGTCAGCCAAGCTAAAGATAGCAATGGAGAATATGTTTTTTTAGTGCTGACTATGTGTTTAAAAGTAGGTTGTTCTACAAAAAAATTTTACAGCATCTCTCCTATTTTCTTGCCTAGCTCGATGTCTCAGCGTCTCATCAGAAAGTCAACAACAAAAGCAAACATAATTCATATAATTTGGACTCACGTCGAGTCATTCTCATCTCATAATCGAAACGGAAGTCTTCATTTATAAAATTCATCCAATACATTCACATGTTCAAATTGAATACATAATATTTACAAAAGAGGCATGAGCCGAAGATAATTATCATCATCTACCTTCAGCTCTATAAACAAGCAAAATGAAACAAAAAAATTCCTAAGTTTTGCTAGCATTTTCATTGGCCCCATCTGTCTTCATTGGTTTGTGTATGGTTTGATATTCCCATAACTTGACATCATGGTTTAATACCGATGTTGAAACATGACTTAGTCCAGCCATTGGACCTTGCCTAGGCAGACCAAAGTCTGAGAGCTTTGCATTGAAGTTTTCATCCAGCAGAATGTTTGAAGTTTTCATCCACTCCTTATGCCCCTGAATGTTTGATCTTCTCTGAGCTTGCTGCCTCCTTTTGCCATTCTTGTCAACCATGCGTCATTTGAAGCCAGTGTCATTGCTTCATTGTTGTTGAAGGACACTGAACTAATCTCAACTTCTTCAATGCCCTCCCGACCTCTGTGACATTCTTAATACAGGGACAAATAGGGACAATAAGCAAAGATGAACCACAAAATATGCACTTATTCAGGTTTTATATCTCACTGAACATACAATACAGGAATGTTGAAATCTGATTCCCATAGGGAATAAGAAAAATGAAACAAAATATGCACTTATGATTGTTAAAAACAACAACATAAAAAAGAGTTTCAATTGGGTTTATAAGAGCATCTCTAGTGCACTACCTTAAAAATGTTTGCTAAATTGTACACCTAAGCACATGTGAGACCCTATTTTGTGTGCTAAGAACTTAGTTAGCTAGCTAATGAGAAATACACTTTAATGGGGCTCCCTAAAAATGTTCATTATCTTTTAGACTGGGACCCATTTAAGTGGTGAGGGGTGCCAAGTGGTTCCACAAAATTCTCCTCTCCTTCCCTTCTCTCTATCTCTCTCCTCTTTCTCTCTCCTTAAGTCACTCCCCAAATTTAGGTAGTCACTTAGGGCACTTTAGGTAGTGAGGGGTGCCACCTAGGATTTTAGAGAGCCAATTTATGTGCACTAGAGACCATTTTTGAGGTTTTTCTTAGGTAACTAGTTAGGGCACTTTAGGTAGTGATTTTAAGTAGTGCAAGTAGTTTGGGTCTATAAGGGTAGTAGTTTGATGGCAAGAGTTTGGCTATGAAACCAGTGGGGAATTAGTCATGCTGACAATTCCAGTTTGGCTATGAAACCAGTGGCTTCGAAACCTCCTGCTGACAATTCCAACCCTTTAAGAAAGGAGGAATGATTCTCCAGCTTTTTCACAAGTAATGGAAGGAGGAATATTCATGCATGAAAATGAATACGTGAACTAGATTTTTACTAATGAAATGACTTGAGCAGAATGATTGCCTATTTTTCTCAATAAGAATCCAATGAAAGATAACTAGATATGAAAAGGATGTGCAAACTTTGTTTCTTGCTATATACCATTGAACTGTAATGATGTATAAATAATACAGCAATGAATCATCTTAGCAATGTACTTGCTCTTCCAGAACGAGCTGCAGCACACCCAATTTCCAAAAAAGTTGATGGTATCAACATGTTATTTCTCTAACATCGTCAGGATCCGCCATTAGAGAAGTTTGCGAGCTCGGAAATCTTGTAATTAAAGAGTCTGCCAAGTAGTAAAATGGGATCAAATTGAATAGCTAAGAAACCCAGATATAAATTTTTTTTTTTTGATCGGCCCCAGATATAAAATATTACAATGTGTTAGTGGGGTGTTAGTGAATCTTAATGTATGATGCATAGAGCAGCCTGCAACAGTCAATGTTCCACATGTTCAACCTAGCCAGAGGAAAAAAAATTGGAGAAAAATTAGACATGGATTCAAATTCTCAGAAAATTAATCAGCCATCCAATATCAAAAGTCATCAACAACCAAAATACTTCCAACATGAATCTAAGTCTAACACCAAAATCAAATCGTAGCGTATCAATTACACGTAGCTTAGGGGGTTTCGAGTTAAGGTTTCTGAAATTGGAACCCAAGTTTTCCAATTATGGGTTATACCTACCAATTGAAACAAGTTGACGGGGGGGGGGGGGAGATCAACCTTGGGGGTGGGTTTGCTTCGGAGTTCGTCTGGTTGAAGAGGGGGGCGTTTGAAACTCATCTGGTGATGGTGCTGGCCGCCGGAGATGAGACGATTACGGTGGTGCGGTGGTCATTGGTGGGCGGGAATCGCCCATCTCCCTCTCCATCTCCGAGAGTCTCTATTGGATGTTTAGCTTCAGTGGGTCTTGGAATTTTTTTTTTTAATGGGTAGGGCCCCAAAAGATGTCGTTTTCGGGCCGTTGTGGCCCTCTGTTGTGGCCATCCGTTGTGTATGTATCATTTATTGATGTTAGGATGTTACGCAGGCTACGTATGCTTTGTGAGTTGCAGATGGTCAAGCTGAGCTTGTTTACCTGTACTTGCAAAACATTTGCATCTTTTTGTTTATTCGGGTCTTGTGAGTTGATGTTTATGTTCAGAATAATTCTATGGTGCCCCAACGTGGTATTAGGCCACTGGTGCCCCACTAAATCTAAGTCATTGGATAAAAATATATATGAATTTGAGCCATTAGATGAAAACCACCACAAGAAGGAGGTTGGTTTTGCTATTTTCCCGCACAATTGTACTTACTATGAACACATGCTTTACTTACCACACATATGAGGGCATAAATTGTGGTAAGTAAATCTTGTGTTTTATGGTAAGTGTGATCTGTTTCTGTAATTTATAAACTCAATGTTTAAGGTAAGTAAAATTGGAGCACCGTTGCTCCACAACCAGACCCGTATGTTCAAGGTGGGTTCCTTTTCTATTGTGGTTCATTTCAGGAGGTTCTGTTCCGATATCCTTTAATAAGAGCTACTAAAATAAGAGTAAAAGGCTCGTTTGTTATGAACCATTCTAATGGACAAATTCAAATTTAATCATAAATTTAAGTAAAAGCTTCACTGCTGTCAAAGTTTTAAATTCTGAAAAGCAAAATAAGCCTTCAAAATTTAAAATAAAAAGTTGAGTTACCCGTTAAAAGTTTGAGTAAAATTCAATCCAGTATCAATTTGTGTTAAGGACTTGAGTGAATTTAGAAAACTTTTACTATTTTGAATTTGACTTCAATAGAAAAGAGTAAGGAATGGAAATGCTCTAAAAAGCTTTGACTTTTTCTTTTTCTTTTTCTTTGTAAAACGGTTGAAGATTTTTATCAATAACAAAAAAATTAATACATTAAAAAATATGGTTAGCGTGCTCTAAAAACACAATAACCAATCGGGAGGTTTATATTCCTAAGTATTTACATTAGAACTTCTCAGTCCAAATCTTGCTAGCTTGTTTTCGGCAATCATATTCGCCAATCTCCGAATAAATTGATAAACACAACTCTTGAACTTTCTTGCATTTTTCCGGTTATTGCTGCATACATCAAATCCATGCCTTCGGACAAAATTATTATTTCATTATTTTTAGTCATT
>CM029273.1:9605951-9679763 GCA_016920895.1 Vaccinium myrtillus
GGCTATGGATGGCATTGATGACATTGTTGTCCAAACAGACCCAATTATTGAACTAGAAAGTTCAAGACTGCACGAAGTGCAGCTACCCGGCGAACTACTGAGAATCCATTTCCTTCATGTTTCTAACAGTACCAATAAAGCCAAGACGGTTATTCGGAGAAAAGATCTTCCTCTTTCACCCCGTAGTTAGTGATAACCCGGTCGTAGATCAATCTCGGAATAGCATCGTAAACGTAAACCTCTCAACTGATCGAACAAGTTGTCAATCCTAGCTAAGAAGAGGATAACGGCTTCTTGATCGTCACCTTGTTGAGTTGGAAAGGTGCCAACAAAGAGAACCGTAGCAAAACTCAAAACAGAGGACCAGCAAGGGCAAACATACCCCAACAAAAACCTAAAGCGCAATAAAAACACAACCAAAGACCACATAGAACATAAATGAAGTTTTCTTTTTATTCTTATCTTCTGTAAATTACAAGCTGGCCCAGTACATACAAGTGTTGCAAGTAGCCAATCCAAACATCTCTCTACATACAGTTTATGTTTGAGAATTCTAATGGAGGTACTCGTATATTGTAAGTGTGAATGTGACAAACGTTGTCAGTTTTGATTGAAGAAGGCCATGAGAGGACCATACACAACTTGATTTGCGTTTCCGGCAAAAACATAATCCAAATGTGCATACTCCTCCGTAAAAAGTACGACAAGCTTATCAGTATCATGATCTTGAAGAGTGCTTATTAGTGCCTGCACATCCACCGGATCCGAAAGGTAGTCCTGCCCTCCATTGGCAAGGAAAAGAGGAAAGTCGTTCGCAATGTTTGACATGCTGTACACAGGAGGCGTGGGCTGCCCGTAGTGTTGGTTGTTGCCATCTGCGCTTCCATAATCGTACATTGCTATGGTCCCTTGCCGAACCACTGCATAATAACCACAGACCACATAGTATAAATTTACAGACATCCTTACAAGTGAATAAGGATAATGCTATAGTCGAATTAGTAGAGATGCGTACAAGCTGGCCCGAACATCCAGTGATAAAAAAAAAAACCAGTCACTCAGACATTCAAACATTGGAAGCTGCCCTTTATTGATTGTGGGATAATAAATGTTGTAGAAACTTACTTTGCGCTAAATGTAGCATGTTCTTGGTTGATGTTGGCTGCGGTCCATGGTTCATTACCGCATCCATGGTGGAGGGACTCACACAGCACGGCGGGCCTATTTACAGCAATTACAAAAGTTGATTAGCAGTAGATATATCTTTTCCCAAGTGAAGATGAAACAATCAGGCCGCGAGTTTAATGTTACCGGCAATAGCAGATGTTAGTGAGGAACAGTCGGCGTTTGTTACGTTGCAAACCGCATTCATAAATTTGGCTACAACTTCCCTGTTTACTAAAAGAAGTAAGATTTTTGGAAACAGTGGAAATCTAAATTTGTCAATAAGACATCACTATAAAACAAAATAAGACATGTACGCGTTGTATGATTGACTATGCGATCATCATATAGAACTATTTATGTTTTCGGATGCACGTATGTTGGCGGAGCCATTAGCACACAATTGTGTCCAGGTACTTGTGGTAAAATAGTCAGGTCAGTTTCTCACCCTCCTGGAATGAATTCATCGACGCCCAACCAGTACAAGGCCTGTCGAGAAAAAAAGAATGGTAAGAATTCCGTAAGCAACCTTTATCGCGTTTTGAAGTCAAAACAAGGTAGCAGATATTGATCGTTACATTGCCAATAAGAGAATAAGCGGCAGCTTTTCCAAGAAGTGTGGGGATCTGATTTAGGTAAGCTATAGGAGAGAGCAAAGCAGCTGATCTTAACATGTTCACTGATTGCTGTTCGGAAATAGCAGCTAGAGCCATCAAAGTTCCCTAAGAAGGAGGCATTAAAACAAAAAATCAATCTTAGGAAAATCTTTTTCCGGAAATTTTTTTCTTCATAAAACTCGATATTGTGGAGAAAACGAGGATATCTTACCAAGGAGTGACCAACATAGTACAGATTCTGACCCGTCTGGTCATGAACATATTGGACTGAAGCAGAAAGATCATTAGCTGCTAATTCATCCCATGACCAATTCCAGTAAGCCTGCGAATTGCATTCGTAGCATAAGAAATAAATCAGAACAAGTTCAAAAATTGTTCTCTTATGAACTCAACACATTATTCAAGTAAAGAGAACCGGATCACTGGTACTAAGCGATGTGTGTCCACTGCTATATTTAGTCCCTCGGGTGCTGACAAGCCAAACATCGTATCCATTGTCAGCCAAAATGAATCCCAAGGACTGATCTGGGGAGTTCATCAGCCATGTCGAAGCATCCTGCAGCAAAACAAGAAATTACAAATTACGTTATTAACTGCCAACTCTATCAACCTGAACTGCAAAAAGTTAAGTTTCTGCACACATATCAGATCTTTAAGGGAAGAAAACTGAGTTTATCAACATGTTCCCCATCTCATTTTTCGAAAATTCCCCGTATTTTCCCCGTATTGATAAGCTATGGTCGAAAATGTGTAATGTCAAGACATATCAGACTGGACAAGGTTACTTACTGCAAAGATCCCATGCTGCAAAAGAACAGGAGGTTTGTATGCTTGCACGCCAGACTTCCCTGCCGGAATCCTCTGCAAACTAAGAATATATCCATCCGATGTTGTTACCTGCAGAAACTCAGAAAAGCCACGTACATATGGGACCAGTAAATCTCATAGTTCAACGGCATAAAACGAATGACAAAGAAGATTATGTCTCGTATCATACGGTGTGCTCTTCGCAAGAATAGCCTACTGTCTCCACCATTGATTGGCAGATACCAACATCAGAATCCGAGGACAAATCCAAGGACTTTGGAAATCTGCCATTGCGGGTGTTGATTGTATGAGATACTTTCCTAGCTCCATCTGCAGATAGACACAACAGGAACACTACAATGCAGATGGTTAGAGTGTTTGCCATATTGATATTGTGCATATGTTTTCTTTGCCTTTTTCCCAACAGGCTTCGTGTATATATAGTAGAAGAAACACACATGTAACCGAGGAGGAGTATAATATTCAATTCCTTTTCTTTCATTTTTTTTTTGTGACGCTGGTTGTCCCGAGCCAACTTAGGCACACCTCGGACCATTCCCTACAGCCCCTTCCACAAGAGTATAAGAGTATATATAATAGTCATGTTATATAATAAAGCTTATAATTACCTTCTTCTATAACTAAGTAAGGATTTGGATTAACTTTTTAGGAGGTCATTGACCCTCTTTGGTTGTTTTCTCTTGGTAACTGGTATATCGTTACAAGATTCAGGTTAAATTTTTACATCATAATTTTTGTCTCGACGAGATAAATCGGAGAAGTATAAAATTGTAGATTAAAATAAAAAAAAAGTTCATGTAAGACGATGAAAAACCTCTAAAAGCCCTAGATTCACTAATTTTGAAATATAACAGAGGAATTAAATATTGATTTTTGATTTATGGTAACTGAAAGGAAATCCGTGCCAACCTTTTTAAAAGCTGTCTATACGGACAGAGAAGTCTATGAGATCATATTGATGTTTGTTCCTATTTTTAATCCGGTATTAGGAATCAGAATAGGTGTCCTCGTAATTGTTTGGTTAGAAAAAGAAATGTCCGCAGGAATACAACAACGTATGGACTCTGAATACGCTCGTCCTTTTGAAATCCTTCGAGCTCTATTATATGAGACAAAATTGATTTTCAAAGAGAATCTTCTTCCGTTTAGAGAGATACTTGTTTATTCAAGATTGGCCATCCATAGCAGTTATATCCATTTTTTAAAGTTATTCAGTAATTTCTTTTAGTTATCATCTTATCTCTAGACGATCTCATTTCGATTGAGTCATTGGTATTCGAATCTCATTACGATTGAGTCCATTGGTGTTCGAAAAAGTGCAAAATTTTGTAATCATTGTTGTTTGACTCGGACCTGTTCTAAAAAAGTCTGTATTTTAAATCTAAAAAAGTCCGAGGTATTTTGAATTCTTTGTTGACAAGTACGAAGTCAGGAAAAACCTAGGACTTGGTGGTTAATTGAGAGATCGCACCCCATCCCTTACCCGATCATCTGCCTAATCTCTTTTTCCACACAATATTTTTCTAATCCCATAATTACTGACTGCTATAATATTCACTGGAATTCATGAGGTTCCTCTATTTTTTTAAGTGAATAGCACATATTTCCAAAAAAAAAAAAAATTGTCCAAAATAGAAAATATTTCCAAACCATCAATTTCTCACAATTCTATGTTACCCCTCATCATGATTTAAAAGTTGAAATCAAGCCATCTTTAGTTTATGCAATTTTGAATTTTGATTTGGTACTGAACTATCAATCACAATTGCATCAATTTAGATTGATCGAACAACATTGAGGAGAGCATCTAAAAGATTGCAACATAAATGAATGTGTAGGTTTTGACTTGACTTAGCCATTTCACACACATATAAAAAAAAAAAAAATTGGACGTCTTCGCATTCGGTGTTCTTACTCTTTACCATATACAATAACTTAAATACGAAATTCTTTCGAGTTTAGTTATCTCCTTCGAATGTAAGAATTAATTGAATCAATGGATATAATTGCACTTTTCAAAATTGCCATGATTTATTTGAGAGAGTCTTAGACCATTCAAACATGAAACTTTCTATTCAAACTGGACAGAATAATTCATTACTTTGATAAGCAAAATCAAATGTTTTCGTCCTCACCTGAAACATATTAAAATACCTCACAAACATATTTCCCTTCTTGACACGCTACCACTATAATTTTGATAAGATTTTTTTATTGATCCTCAAAGATGAATTATAAAGATTAAAAGGAAAAAGGATATGACGGTATCACAACGAAAAGAATCATTCTAACATGTTGGCACCCTCCCGACATTCATACAACACCCTACAAACTTATGGTTTTTCCTTCAAGCATAGACACGCTTAGTTGGGGTCACCATCAATTGGACGCCTTCGCCATAACAACTCTAAAATCCAAATTTTTTGCGATGCAAATCCTAGAATTGATATTTTACTCCTACTTTCTTTTATATATGGATGTCTATGTTGACACAAAACCTATGAACCCATTACCCATCCAAATTCACTCAAACTCAATTGGCAAAAGTCAAAGATGCGGTTCACTATTAGCCTTTAAGAAATACTACTCTTTTTCCCTTGGGTAAAAATCACTTAGACCCCTTCATCTATCACTCATCCACACATACACCCCTTCATCTTTAAAACCCATCAACCACACCCCCTCATCTATCAACCTATGTGAAATGTGTAACGCCATTAAAATTTATCATGAACTGACTGAAATGCCCCTTACTATATAAAAACATTCAATCTCCTCTCTTTCCTCTATCTTCTCCTGCTGCAAAGGACGAGCAAAAAACATGAGATTTACAACTTGTTCAAACTTGATGCAACGGATTCAAACACCAGGTGAGTGATTTCGAGCAAGGTCGAGCACTGGGAGAGGATTTCGAAAGTGGAGATTAGGGTTTCGGGGACTGGGTACCACGTTCGAAGGCTAGAGTTTGGATTTCGAGGTCTGGATATCAATTTCGAGAGCTAGGGCTTAGATTTTGAGTTGATTCGAGTAGAAGGGTTAAGATTTTGAGAGGATTCGAAGTGGTATATACGTGATTTAGGGTCTTGACGCAGCCAGTAAGCTTATTCGGTTGCTCCACCGCCAACCACCTACTCACCCACCCGACGCCGGAGCAAGTGCGTGCTCCACTGCCTACCGTAGATCTGTATTTGTGCATCTTAACTATGTACCCAATTAGGAGATTTTAACAAGTCTCTCATCAATTGTCCATCCCTTTAATCGGTTTCAAATTAAAGCCTTTGGGGCTTGTATTTCCTTTGATTATGTATTTGACAACATGGTTTTTTTCTGGGAATTTGTTTATTTGATGACTTACATAATTGCAGGACAGAGAAGAAGTGGGTCTGAAGGGAGTGAGATGAGATGATGATATAGAACTGGGTAGACAAAACGTAAAGATATCGGAATCCAAATTTTTTTGGGGATAGTTCGTGGGATAAATTGGGTTTGAATTTTCATGGGTTTAATAGAGAGGGTAAAGGGGAAGAAGAGACAGAGGGGGGAGGGATGAAGATGAAGTTAAATGTGGCATAAATGTATGTATTTGGATGGAAGTATCGAACTTCTGTTAAAAATATTGACGGATGGGGAACGGAAGGGTGTGATCTGATACGGGTTAAAAGATGAAGGGGTGTGGTTGATGGGTTTTAAAGATGAAGGGGTGTATATGTGGATGAGTGATAGATGAAGGGGTCTAAGTGATTTTTACCCTTTTCCCTTTTGTAAGTGGTTGTCTAGGATGGCTTTCTCGTACCTCGATTAATTTGGGAATTCTGAAGTTAACGACCATACAAACTTCCAATAACTCCTTAAGAAATTTTTATTTTATTTTTTTATTTGCCAGTGGTGTGGTGAGACTTGAACCTACAAATATGGTAGAGTAAAAGCTCTTATACATAGGGCCGATTGGATGGAGGATTAATTTCAAGGGGATAAGTTATAAATGGGGGATAAGATAAGATGAGATATTATTTTTTGAGGATTGGTCCACATTGATGTGATTTTATAGAGGGAGATAAAAAAATAGATGGTTTCAATGCAAAGGAATAAAATATGACTTGGTTTGGACGTTTAATACTCTCTTTGTCCCTCTTTAAGTGTTTAACTTTCCATTTTGGATTGTCCTTAAATAAGTGTGTGGTTTGAAAAGTTAATGGGTAAAAGTTTGTACAATTATCATTTTGCCCTTTTGAAAAATTAGTGGGTAAAGAGTTAATGGGTAAAAGTGAAGGATAATTTTGGAAAGTAGAGGTAAAAGTTGATGTGAAAAGTGTAAAGTGGAGAAAAAAGTTGATGTGAAAGGTGTAATGATGATGTTTTTTTAATAAGTTGGATTTACAAAGTAACACATTTAAAAAGTGACGGATGGAGTAAAATGGGGGATGAGAGGGGTAGATGATAAAATGGGGGGCAAAGGGGATAATGAATAGTGAAATCGTCAAAAAACTGCCCCTCTACAGCCGGATAACTTTTGGGGAGGCCAAGGCGTGCCCAAAAGTTATCAGAAAATTACTGTCCAGTACAGAAAACTACTCTTTAATTCCCGTCAAGGAGAGTCGCCCATTTTAATTACCTGTAGGTCTAGGTGAGTAGGTTACTTTACCATTTTGTCCTTGACTTGTATACCAGTTAAATACGTGCACCGTTCTCTCTCTCTTCTCTTTAATCCAGCAACCCACCACCGCACTACCCCTTATTCCGACCATCGTCAACCTCCGACGACCACCATCCTAGCTGGCCCCACTTCTCCGACCGTCACCAACCTCCGGCGACCACCTGGCCGACAGATACACGATTTTCCCGTTTTATAACAATACTCCCTTTTCAAGGGACTTCAACATAAAGAGTAAAATAATCCCAATTTGATACGATACAGAGAAAAATTGCATGTAATTAGAACGCAAAATCAATTTTGAGAGGTTCAGTTGAATCAATTTTTCAAATTTCAAAAGATTGAAAAAATTCGCAAAATTCGCACCCTGCGAATTTTTTCAGAATCCATTTTTAACGATTACTTTGACTTAAGTTTGAACATTAACAGTGATATGATTCCCAATTTGCATATGTATATCTTATTCAGAGAAATTCACGGTGGAATCGGAGAAATTTGAAAAAATTCGCACCCAGAAATTCGCAGAAAATAAAAAATTCGCAGCTTGCGAATTTTTAAAAATTTCATTTTTCAGTGCTTCCAAGATCCACATCTCCCTTGTTCTTACAAGAGTTTATGAAATCTGACCTTAATTGAAAAAATTCGCAATGATTGCACCTCGTAAAATACATGTGTGGCTGTTGATTTTGATCATTGAATCAGTGGAGTTCACAAAGGAGAAATAGATCTGAATTGGGGGAAGATCTCAGTGATGTTTGCCGTTCATTTGCTCTGCCCGTGGCCGGCGAAGACGAGTTTGGAGGAGAGAGAGTTGAGGTTGGAGCAGCGAAGGAGGAAGGCAACTATGGCGTTCACGGGAGAGTTAAGGTTGCCGGCGACTTTGGGGGTATTTCGGGTAGAATTTGTACCTAATTTCCCTAGGCGTGTTTTCTGGAAAAGTCTTGTACCTTGTGGCGCATTGGGTCTATGCGTTAGACCGGCTGGTAAATTGCGGATAACTTTTGGGGAGGCCAAGGCGTGCCCAAAAGTTATCCCCTCAAGCTCTCACAGAGGGATAACTTTAGAGGGAGTGAAAACGTATCTCCTGATTTTTTGTTTTGCCAAACCATGAATGTAAGGTAGGGCCCAAGGATAAGAGGGGATGAAATGTTATCCCCTTCCATATTCCCATCCAAGAAGGGCCATACTCTCACTCGACCAACCCTTGGGTTTGCTTTCAAGAAATATTTTCAAGTCTAGAATTCGAGGGAAAAAAAAAAAAAACTAGACAAGACAAAAACTCAATTTCGACAATGTGTACTCTAATCTAGATCAATGTGGCAATCCAACAGTAAGATGACAAAACAGAGTATTAACTCCAGAAATGAAGTAAAATGAGACCACAATAAACAAGTAACAACTCAATGTGCTCTTTTTCTCTTTTCTTATTCCTCTGTCAAGTCAGAAAAATGTAGTACAAATGAAGATTCATTGAGAGAACAAGTAAGAACAGATAAAATTAACCGTATTCAACGCCAAAAACTACGCTAAAGAGAACAACTTGTAGAAAACACAAAACTGCAGATCATATTACTTCCAATGTACACAGGTATGAGAACGTCAATGTTGTGCTTTCTGCTCATTTTTCTCGATTAACAACCTCAAAAAGTGCGGCTATATTGTATCTGCTACCGAGGAGGTTTAGTTTCTCCAACATTATGTGCAACAGGTAAATCCTTTTGCAATGCACCTGACGTTTTAACAGCATTTTCGGGTGATCTGGGTCTTATTAATGGTCTTCGTAGGAACTTGAGTTGCCATTGTTTAGGTTTGATATGCCCTAGCAATTTCATCTGCTCCTTCTTGAATTTCCTATTCGCGTACCATTTCCCACCTCGCCAACCAAGACCATACCTACAATACAGAGAGAAGCAAAAAGAGAAGCCGTAAGGCAAATTAAAATGTAATCCCTATAGTCTCCAGAGTGCAAAGTTGTTATCGAATATTTGAGCAAAAACAATATCCACACTCGGCTTATCGGCTTTAGGCCTCTCACGCCCTTTCTTGGAAGTCTGAAAGGCCAAAAGAATGCCAAAAAGAGAAAGCGGGTACAGCACCTATTGGAGATATAAAAATAAAAAAATAAAAATAAATTCTAAAAAAAAACGAGGGAAAATCGCCTACAGTGATTTGCCCATTCGTAGCAAAAGTGTGGAAAGTATCCGCAGATGGGACAACGGTATATGTCGTCTTGGGACAACCAAACCTAGGAGGCTAGGACTACTTTCACTAATTGGGAATTGTTTATATGGTGATTGGTTGGCCATGAGATACATGAAGGGATAAATGAGCCCCAAAAATCTAACACTGTTGGATCAAGTTCCCATACATGCTGATACAAGTTCATAAAGTACCCTTAGCCCTTGTCCTCTATTCTTCAAGGCACAAGGTTTAGGCAGAAGGCTCGAGAACATTTTTGTTGATTTGGTCTTTCTTTTTTTGATTCGCAAAAAAACAATTATAATCTTGAACAGGAAGTACAAAGATTAAAGGAGCTTGAGCACACTCAAAAAGCCACCCAAGACCCACTCTCCAAAGATGGCAAGAAGCCAACCAAGGACACCCAAAATGGTGATTAACCCTGACCCCTTTGCCGTGCATCCCTAAATCAAATCTGCTACAGAAACTTCACCCTTATTCCGCCTCATCCAAACAGGAAGTAAAGGCACGTCCAGTTAAGTGCCCACTAATGGTGTCTTGCATAGATTGATTGGGTACAAAAAAATTTATGGCTTGAAAAGTTCAAGTGGCTGCCCTCGGACTCAAACCTACAACATTAAGGTTGCTAGATTAAGTTTTTTACCAGAAAGTAAGCAGCCTTAATTGGATCGGCTATTTATTGCTTAGAAATAAATATCCCCAGTTTTGACTATAAATATCCCCAGATTTGACTATACCCTCTTCTTTCCCGAGTCCATCCCCAAAAGAAGCATCAGTGGAGAAAGCCTCTCTACATGCATTAGAAATAAAATCAGGATCGGCAATAAGACACATAATAACATACAATAGATGCACATTCCCCCAAAAGAAGCAGAACTGTGGTCCAACTCCACCCAAGTTTTCTCAACTAAAACTTAAACGGGCATCCCAGTGGACATGAATAATACTTAAGAATAATACATAAAATAAAAGATAATATATTTATTTTTCCCTGCATATCCATCTTTCCAATTATATTGGATAGTTTCTCCCGAATTCAGAATGAAGCATGAAGATAAGATAAGAAGTCCACAGCAGTTAATACTAGAGGTGGCAATTGCCAACCCAACCTATGAACCCGCCCCAATTTGTCCACTTATAACCCAACCCAACTCGCCCATATTGTAATATGGGTCATATATGGGTCAACCCATATTAATACACATGGGTTTAAAATGGGTTGCACCCAAAAATAAAAAATTCTCTGTAACAGTAACGACTCTCTCTTCCTCACAAAAATTCGCCTCCCCCAAATAAAATAAAGGATAATATATTTATTTTTCCCTGCATATCCATCTTTCCAATTATATTGGATAGTTTCTCCCGAATTCAGAATGAAGCATGAAGATAAGATAAGAAGTCCACAACAGTTAATACTAGAGGTGGCAATTGCCAACCCAATCTATGAACCCGCCCCAATTTGTCCACTTATAACCCAACCCAACTTGCCCATATTGTAATATGGGTCATATATGGGTCAACCCATATTAATACACATGGGTTTAAAATGGGTTGCACCCAAAAATAAAAAATTCTCTGTAACAGTAACGACTCTCTCTTCCTCACAAAAATTCGCCTCCCCCAAATCCCTCACTCCCCAACAAGAATACCAAATCCCTCACTCCCCAACAAGAATACCAAAGCTACTGAAACCAACTAAAATATACTACTTAATCCCCAAAAGGGTGGGTTCCAATTCGGCGATGTAATAGTTCCGGTGCCGGAACATTACCGCCTGCTCCGGCGAGACCAGCCTGGTGCGATCAATCTGTATGGTTATGATCAGATTTCAGCGGTGGAGTATGCGGATTTTAGCGAGAGGTTTAGGAGGTTTATACTTTCAAAAAAAAAAAAAAAGAGAGAGAGAGAGAGAATAGGTTTGGGTTGGATCGGGTTGGGTTTGACTACACCCATACTCAACCCGCCTACTATTGGTCCCATATTTAACCCGCCCATATTCAACCCTTAATCCATATCAACCTGCTCAAATCCAATCCAACCCGCCCATTTGACACCTCTAGTTAATACAATTTAGTGTATGCGCACTAATGCAACCTGGAAAGGCACACTGCTCCTATTACTCGTTCAGTAACAGAAGCATCTCTCTACTTGCATTGGCAACAATACCAGGATTAGCGATAAACACATAATACGTATAATAGACGTACACTTCACAAAAGAAGCAAAACTTTTCTACCCAAACTTTCTTCAAAAATACCTAAGAAAGACAACACTAGACCTACATCACTATTAATCATTTTTCCCTTCATATCCATCATCCATATTATATTGAACAGCTTCTCCAAAATTATAATGAAGCATGAAGATAAGAGAAAATGTCCATAGCAGTAAATCACAATTTATTGAACTCCCACAAATTCATGGTCAAGGATTTCATTCAACCTGCGGTTGTATCCCAACAGAAGTGATAGTCCCCAACTCTCCATCAGTAAGACATACAAAGTAGGTGACTGAGAAAGAATCAACGACTCATAAACAATGTAATGATAGTGACAGGAAAGAAAGATAAACTAACCCAATAATCAAAGAGGTTCCAGCAGTGGCAACACAAGCTTGAGTGCTGAAACCACCTGAGCCAACCAGTTTTTTAAATTCTTTATGCTCCATTTGGTAATTATTATTCATCTGCCAAAAAAGAGAAAACACCATGTCTCAGAATAATAAACACCACCAAACAGCAAGGAGTAAGCAGGGGCGGGAGAAAGATTAAGTAAAACTTCCAGCAAATATCCAAACAGAAAAAATGAACAGATAACAAATGTTCCGTGAATGTTTTATTCAGTACAATCAACTGGTGCTTGAGACTCTCAAAAGAAGGAAAGGGATTGCTATTACAAAGCCTCCCTGCAATCAGTTGAACATGATGCAAAGAAAGTGCAACTAATAAGGAACAGAAATTCCTCAAAAGCGGAAAACAAAACCATATACGTTGGCTGTTGGGCCAAGGATGCGAGCAACGAATGATAGAACAAAATAACAGTGTCCAATTAAGAAATGCAGGAAACTAAAGATGAAACATAACTTCAAATATGTAAATGGCAACTGAAATATTAATGAATCTTAGGATGAGGGACACAAAATACAGAAACAAGTTGAAATATGTCTATAAAGGACATAAACTGAAGAAAAAGAATAAACGAAAACAATTAAGGCTCTAAAATGTAGAGGAGAAAGCAACCACAGCAGTTATTTTCCTCCTGAAAATTTAAATACTAAAAGTTTGCAAGTATTTTCATGACTCCATTTTTCCTTCAAGAAATTCAACGAAGTATCATTATAAAATGCATTGTTAGATCAAGTAAATCAAAGAACGAAAGGGAAAAGGCCAGTCTTCACAACCACCACCCATCTATTATAAATTTGGGGACATATGGTATGTTAGACGAGAAAATACCAAAAATGGGATATTTTTTAGTGGAAAAGGGATTGAAGCATGAAGTGACAAATTGGTCACCAGAAAAATGAGATTCAGTCAACACTTGCAAAATGCACCAGTCACGCTCACCAATGCAATAGCCATATTATCAAGTGTAATTTTGGGAGAAGTACATCATATGATACTCATGTCTTCAGAGTGCTGAGTAAAATACCGTGATAATTACTAAGCTTGATCTAACCCCCATCATATGGGTAGCTAAGGGTCACTTTTCATTTCAGCAAAACACATTCCTCAATCCCATTTTCAAGTTTTAAGAGAGAATTAACAGGGTAATCCCGTAAATTCACCGAGAAAGCTTTGATGGAGAAATATGTCGCAGGATTAATAATCTTGTATTTTTACAGCTGAAAAAAGGCTTATAAAAATAATTGAAAACGTCCTAGAAATAATTGAGCCTTCTGCAGCACACAATGATGAAGTGAACAGCATGAGCATCGCATCAATATGACGTAAAATTTAGTCTTCTAGAAGAAATTTAATGGCTTTGGTTGATAAATTTTAGACCCCAAGGCTTATAAATTTTAATCGGAGCATAATATAGACTATAGAATCACACCATTCAATTGATATGAATTGTACGATTCATGCGATACAGCGATTATTGAATAGATTCGTCGATTCCATCCACGATTCTACACCATTTGTAATTCTCAGTATCAGTTAGAATCGATTTTACCCTGAATCGAACTGAATTGTGCGATTCGAATCGTGAATCGTACGATTTCGAGAACTATGATCCAAAGGCATTTACAGAGTTGGGTTCAGCATTTCCACAGTATCACCTTGAGTGTCAAGAGAATGTCAGTCTGACCGTGCTGTATTTTGCAGAGGATCGTTGGTCTGAGAAGAACGCTTGAGTGTGACCTCCGAGCACTCTGCTAGGGGTAATGCTCAAAAAACTGCTCCAGCGGCTTGAATCAGCTTGAGCAGATTAGGTCGGTATAACCCATTTATAAGTAATGGCGTATTCTTTTTCTGACCTAGCAATTGGGCTGCCAAACTTATCCCCAAGGACCAAAATTATATCTTAGGGTTCTGGTCAGATAGTACCTTGTAGTTGATAGAACTATGGATCTACAAGCTTGAAGATCATCTCTAAAGGTTAGATGGTTTCATATCAATATCGAGCAAGCCCTTTGAAGATGGAAGTATGGAACACAAGGCAGCTGCCAATTGGTGAGACTATGGTAGACTAATCGATTACATTTGTTCTTGGGTGTTCAAGGCGACTCCGAATCAAATCTTCCATGAATTTTCAGAGGCAATTGAGGAGCTCAAGGATCCCAGGGCCAATCATGCATAAAATGGACTCTACAAGGGAAGCTTGGCCTTCTTAGGTTACTGACTTAGAGACTGGTAACAATGTCTCTTGCAATTGCTATTGGTTTTAGTCTGTCTCTCCTCTGGTTTTTTACACATGATCTAGGTTTTCCACGTACATGTTGATTGTTTGATTTCTCTTCATCATTTGTTTGTTTATAGCTCCATTGATTGTTGGACTTATTTTGGTAGTTAGATAATGACGCTTTTGGGAAGATACGTTGTAGCAAATCAAATCCATACATCAGGTGTGTTTTCTCCAACACCTCATTCTTCCCCCTTTCAACGCAAACCTGCTCTGAATCCTAAAGAAATCAGTGATGATCTAAAGACAAACGCACAAAACAAGTAATGTCTCATATAGCACAGATCTCATTTTTGTATATGAGTTAGTATATCTTATCCACTTGCTTGCATGTGCTTATGACGAGATATGGGGAAAAGAATTGATCAATTATTCAACTATGATTGTTTACCTTACCAAAGCCTTATATGATCACGTAATCTGAAAGTTTTAAGTGCCTTAACCAAAGTATTACATGTCAAAAGCATAAAGGCACGGTAATCAAAGAGTTACAACTTACAACAACCACTCCACTATGTCTATTTTATCCCCAACATATAGTTTGAGCCGTGATAGATCATTAATCCATTTGGGAAGTTTTTATCCTTTGTATCCTTGTCCAGCCTACTCCTTCTTGGTTTAGCATACCCTTGACCTTCTTATTATTGGGTTTTCTTCTTGTTAACATACATGTTTACATACAGACATTAGACACCAAATATCTTGCTAAAACACTTACAGCTTTTTCAATTGAGTCGAGCCTTTGTTCAACTTTCGATTCATGGACGTGGCGTAAAGTATAACCTGCATCAGCATTTTTTCAACCCAGCATCAACCACAAGACGTGGGGATAAAATAAAATTTAAAAAAACATACCATACCATAGGTTGAAACATAAAAATATTGAGCAACAAATCATAAGTCCATGACAACTATTATTTATTTCCCAATTCTAGTTACGCTCCAAGAAATAGCCCCTCAAGCTATTAACGATCAACGACAAGAAAAAAAATATATATGAGGGAAGACATGTAGCATGATCAGCATTGTGCAGGTAAAAACAAAAACACATTCTCCAGGTTGAACGTCCCGAGGATGAAAGGACCAAAAAGTTTCTCGTCAAGGACATGAGCTAAGAAACCATGACTCTTAGTTTAGCAAGACAAATGCCCAAGTAGACTGAATCGAGAACTTCAGTCTCATAACAAACCTCACATTGATAAGATGACAATTCATTCAGTGACCTATTTAATACAATCTCATAATCAGTGGTCATCCCAAAAGGTGAATAAAGCACTTTCAACAAACTAAATCCTTTATGAGGTCTCTGTTTTTATCATCCCTATGAGATCTCATTACAGCTCAAAACTAAGAACTACCATCCTAAGAAGATTCATATAACTAGAATAAGCACAGAAAACAAACTACTACACAGTAAGTCAAGCAGCCGTAGAAGCATAATTTTCACCGGCCTGACCAAAATCATAAACGTTAGTTGCAGTTACAGGCTAGCAGCATAAACTTATTTTACATTTTTACTTTACTATTTCTGACCCCAGACAGACGCATCCCACTAGTCATAGACTCGTAGTTGAACAGTCTTACAGTTATTACTTTTTTTCCAAACTACCCCACTGAATGATAAGATAACTAAAAAATAACATATTTCAATACGCAACAGCAAGGGTTATGCAAGGAAAATGCATACTTATGACTGTGTGCTCAACCCAAAAGCTCAAATAGGATGGAAAGAGAGCGAAGGATTTTAATTCCTGAATTAATATCCTTATAAAAAAATGAGCCACCAATGCTCATTTCCTGTTGATGTCATACCACAGAATCAATATGACTAAAATCAAAGCATGGTTTCACTTACGGGTGTGGATGCCAGGTGCTTTGTGACTAGTGTTGACAGATCTTGATGGGTCGTAAAGGATCATGATAAGGAGACAACATGTCATGACTGATCATGGTGGGTCATGGCAGAACCAAGGGGGTTAAATTTTTCCTAATTAAGCTTTCCCACTTCTCATGAATGATGATTGCTACTGGGCCTTGCCCTAGAGATTATCTCAAGTAGCCTTATGAGGCACGACTCAATTTCATCCTGGAAATGTTCACAACTAAAGCAGGTGGCTTCAAGACTATCTATACATTCAAAAAAATCACAAAAAAGGGAGAAAATATTTAAAATGCAGAATATTTTATTATTTAGATATGTCAATTCTACATTTTTAGCAAGTGTAAAATAGAAATATTATGGCTCATCTCAATTGATTAAAAACAAAAAATAAAAGACAGTTTGAGAGAATTTTTGTAGCAGACAAATGTAGAACCTAGACAAAACATAGCAGAAAAGATTTCAGGCATTTCAGGATCAAACAGAACATACCAGCCCACGCGGTAGCAATTGATGCTAAAGAAGTTGATATCGTAAAGACCACTTTGTGCGTCTCAAAAATATCCTAAATGTCAATTCCAAAACAAAGAAATGAGAAACCCTAATCCCACTCGAAAAAAAAAAATCCCAGCAAAAGAAAAATACCCATTAAGTTAATTAGCGAATGGAGCGAAATCAAAAGGTAAAGGTTGTACCTTGGTTGAATAAAAGGTGTCTTGAACTGCAGAAACCGCATTGGACGCTTTTCTTTTCAACAGAGGCACAAATTGATGCCCTGAGGTCCTAAAACGCTGCATGTTTGGGTACCCTTTTGGACCCAGTAAAGATTATTGAGGTTTACGATTTCAAAACAGGGCCAAAATGATCGGAAAACTCTCTTTTGTCGGAGAAACAAGCCGTCGACGAACTTTTCTCCCCGTAGCCCGTAGGGACTGCAAAAGCGTTTCCCTACGAAATACTGTAATCCCAAAGTTCACATTTTCAAACTCCGGGGACCCCTCGAGAAAAGAAAAGAAAACTTTGGGGGACAAGTGAACTTTGAGCCGTTCTTTTTTTTCTTTTTTTTTCATTCGTCAATCCTAATCTATTATATTTCATGGAGAGGGAGACTCGATCCCAGAATGTAGTGTAGAACATCCAATAACTCTATTGCATGAACTAGCTATCACTTGCGAACTTTGAGCCGTTCATATTGTTGGATTTGTGAGAAAGCTGATGATTTTCAATGGTCCAATTTGGGGTTTTTAGGGCATTTTTCAGGTCCAACTTTACTATCAAAATAGTTTTTTTTTTCAATGTTGTTTGGATCATCAATTACGTTGATTGGCTATTAGCTGATACTATAATTTAGGAAATTAATTTTGAAAAATGAATTCCAATACAAAGTTGTGAAAAAAATCAAGAGAAAAGTTTCCCAAAATCATATAAGCTGATAATCGATCAAACGCGGTATTGGGCAATGTAGATGTTAAGCGATTTTGATCATTAGAGTGGGCCCAAGAAGAGCCACAATAGCACTAGACTAGATCTTTCAGTCCCTTTTAAAATCAGAGAGGATCCGATTTCACTTTAAATTAGTTTTTTCAACCAAATGAATAAGTAAGTGGTCTTTTTTTCTTTTTCTTTTTTTTTTTTCCTTTTCTTGTTTTGTTATTTTAGTTTCAGTTTTATTTTGCTTTGGTTAGGTTGTTTACCCCTTTTCATAGGTGGTATATTAGCCCCTTTTGGGTGCTTGTTTCTGGGATTTCATCTTGTGATTAGTGTTAGGGTTTGAGCTGTTTTCCTTTGGGATCTCTACTAGCAGATTTGGACAGTTCCTCAAAAACGGCAATAGAAATGTTGTTTAGTAAAATGGTATACCGTCTGGAAAGATTTTGATAGTTTTGGTTCATTTTATTTATTTTGCCAATGAAATGTATCAAAGCCTTGCCTTCGCATATTCTGAATGGAATTGACTTGACATTTTCAAAAAAAAAAAAATAAGTTTAGACAATAGGTGAAATTTAGCAGTTAAATTTTAGATGCATTTTGCATCCCAAGAATCGAATCATTCTGTTTCCCCATTTAATAGATAGATTAAAAATTACTATGAATACGGTGTTCCATAAAGGGTATATAAGCAATATTTAAGGGGAGTTTCTACTAAAAAAATTTCTTCAGACTAATGGCAATAGACGAGTTGTTTCCGTAAAATAGTATATTATGCTTTGGAAAAATAAATAAATTGAATTAATTTTTGTCTTTATTAAAAAAATAACCCAGTTTATTTATTTTGCCAATGCACTGTACAAAGCCTTGCCTTCAAATCTGTGGAAATATAATCTTTAGTCAATTTAGACAATAGCTGAAATAATTTAGACAATAGCTGAAATTTAGAGTCAAGGGTGATGTTATTTCTCTTCTTCTTTTTTTCAAGTTGGCATTCGGAATGTATAATGAAAATACATGGCCCAATTTCAGAGACCAAGCTCGGATCAAAAAAAATTTTTAAAAAAAATTCAGAGACCAAGCCGACCCAAATCCAATCTCAGTGGATTGACCCAAATCCAATCTCAGTGGATTGACCCAAATCCAATCTCAGTGGATTGGCTTGGCATAATGAGACTGCTACTCCTATCCCACGAGTGCTTATCCACAAAATATAATAACGCTATTTGATTTTTTTTTTTTTTTTTGACAATTGGATTTTTGTTTTAGTTAATTTTATAGATTATTTAAGTTTAATGTCAACTTTGTTCCTAAAAAAATAAGAACAAATATAGGAATTCTATCTTTTCAACACAAAAAAAAAAAAATCAAAAAAAAAAAATAAACAAAGTCGATGCTATTTGATGGAGTTTTTCTAAAGTTTGCCAAACTCTTGAGGGTGGTCACAAAAAAAAATTAACAAAAGTAAATTTTATTCTGTTTGTAAAAAAATAACTGTTTAACAAAATTATATCGAGGGACACATCCGGCGAAATGAATAAATTGAAAAAATGACAAATCGCACTCGATTTTTTTTATAGAAACGAAATTGCCAAATTTCTTGAGGGTTTTAAATTTGTCAAATGGTATTTTTACTGATTTAAACCTTGTCATTTATAATCATTTGAAATTATACTAGTATTCTCCCGTCTCCACGAGTATATTTTATTTTTCTTCTGATTTCTTATAAATTAAGGATTCATTTGTTTAACAAAATTAATAGTTGAGGGATATCATCCCGACGAATTTATAACAATTGAATTAATAATTCATGCGACCCCTATGGTATTTTTTATTCCACACTTAGGTAGACGATATATCTGATGTGTATATAATTCGGGTCGTTGATATTTTATCAAGCTCCGATTATTTAGTTACGACTTTTGTTTTATATTTGTCCAATCCTGACTCATATTTTTTAGTTAATGAATATTTACTGTTACATTTCATATCTTAACCATTTTTCGACACCTTCCCATCTCTGTTGTCTACTTTCTTAAGTTCCAGATATGTTTTGGGATTTTCTCTTGCTCACAAGAGTGCTCATTTTGCTTACTTTTTTTTTTCTTTTTTAAGAAAAAGTACTCTATCTTTCAGTGGGATTAAACATTGAATAGCCAATTATTTGTATATTGCTATTCATGAAGCATCTTTTACACTACATCATAATTCTTCATCTATGGGACAAGTCGGAGTAAATTACTTTTTTTGCCCAAAAACATTAGAAAAGGTCCCTCATTAGGGCCATAAAAGAAAATTGTATTAGACTATAGGAAATCTCCTTCAAAATATAAAGACTAAGCCTCCCTTTTGAGCAAAAGTTTTAAGCCAAAATTTTTGGCCACAACTAAAAAAAATTACAATACATATAACTCATTTTGGAGTTTTTAACTCTTCAACACTTAGGACTTTTTAACTAAAAAAAATCTATCCATTTTACCTTATTTCTTATTAAAATAATATTTTTTCCTTTATAAAATATCCGGTACTCCACCTTCCCGATATTTTTTTGACGATCCGAACCGTCCAATGTGTTCTTAAAAAAGGTGTTTTTCTAAGGTTCACGCCGGAAATCTTCAAAAAAAATGTTGGAAGGTTTGGCTTGATCCAAGCATTTTTTCATGAATTTAAAATGTCAATTTCGACTTTCTTTGTGTCTAAAGATAGCACCAGTATTCTACCACCCACCATCACCGCCTCCACAACCTCCACCGCCACCACCCACCACCCAAATGCCACCACCCACCATTCATAAAAATTATTTTAGCCAAGGTAATAGACAACCTGCGCCACACCAACCCCACCACTTTCACACTACATGATGTTCTTGCTCTTACAAGTTACAAGATCACGGTAAGGAAGCCCAAAAAAACTAGCTATCCCAAAGGTCCCCTCATTAGGGCCATAAAAGAAAATTGTATTAGTACCTAGGAAAGTATATTGCTATTCATGAAATATATATTGATATCTGAACTAATATATTATCCTCCACTTATTGAGTGGGAGTTAGCAAGACCCTAATTTACTTAGAATGAGTTTTCCGTAAAATTCTTAAACAAGAATTTCGAGACAGATCATTCTTCTCATGTAGATTAACTACTTTAGGAGTTTTTAACACTTTTAAGAGTTTTAGTACTGTTTAACTAAAAAGGAAAAAGCTACAATATACCCCATTACCCACCACCCCATCATACGCACTCCTATAAAAGTTACGATTTTTTTTAAAAAATTATGATTTTTTTTTATAAAAGTTACGAAACACACCAAAATGTTACGAATCTTAAAAAAAAATACTCCGTACTACGAATCATATTTCTGAAAAATTACGAAACACTAAAAAACATTACGATTCTCAATAAAAACGAAAACATTCGAATACATCGGGACATAAGAGCCCAAATCTAAAGTACGTATTTGTAGCAATTTCCAACTAAATAAAAACTCACCCTAAGACAGTATCACAACTATATCATTTCCAACTAAAAAAAGGAAACTCACCCTAAGACAGTTTTCCTATCACAACTATATCATTTAATCACAACGCCAAATGTGGCCATTACCGGCATTTCAATAAATGTCGGGAAAGAACTGTTACAGGCGGGTTTTTTTAATTAGCACCAGCAAAACTCAAATCTGAACGCATACTATCAATATTAGATTGTGTAGAATATGACACAACTTGCAGGCTAGCTTAGAGGTTAAGCTCGCGTGCGTGCGACATGGAGGTTGCGGGTTTGATTCCCTGGGGTGAGCAAAATTCTCCTAAATAATGTTCGCCACCTGGGTGCCATGTTATAACCACGTGGCATTTTTCTTATAAGGCAATAGGCTTTCCCGGAAATTGTTTCGAGTATTGCCAGAGTTTGTGAAGACTTTTCCCGGTGTTCGTAGCATTAGCAACATCCCCACAAACTGCATTTATAACAATTTATAATAAATGCTAGTAATGCCTTTTTTCGTCATTTTTTGTGGCTTTTTCAACATTTTTCAAATGCCGGTAAAGGCGAAAATTAGCATAGTATTTATTGGATAAAAATATATGGAGAACATTCTTCAAATTTTCAAATGAAGCATGGTTGAAATGCTCTAATCCTTCATTTTAAAGAAATGAAAAAGTATGGTTGGAGATGCTCTTATTCATCTAAATTTACTAATCCCTCTTCTTTTTCTTTTCTTTTTTTTTTCTAAAAGCAAAGTTATGAAACAATAATAGTGTAAATTTACATGCCTGTATTCTCATGAATATCACAGATTCAAACCTCACTAAATATTACGACTGCTGAGATAAAAACAAACGTAAATGGTAAAAAGAGTGAAAAAAAAAACGAACCTAATTTAACTGTGAACCTAAACAATTGATTGTTGAAATGAACGGTTGTGAATCTACATTTGATTGTCGAGATGAACGACTCAAATGGGTTGGCAAATTTGTAGGACAACAGAGCCCCAGGTTTAAACATCAAGAATCTAAAGAGTTGATTGTCAAGATCAACGACTCGCATGAGTTGACAAATTTTTAGGACAGCAGAGCCCCGGGTTTATACATCAAGAAAAATGACCAACATAACCACCAACATATCTTGCAAAACAGAACACCATCATCACTACTTAGGAAAATAGACTAAAAACTAAAAAACTCCAAATCTCACGTCCATGTGAAATGTCACCCAAGAAAATAATCGTCCATGTGAAATGAACAATCCCAGCATAATCAAAATATTTCTAATCACTCAAATCTCATTTCAGAAGCATACATCATGAATCAAGAAAGTGTGCAAAACTTAATTTATTACTGTAATTGTATCCGAAATCATAGTGGAACAAAGATGGGTGAACAAGAATCAGATCTCCTCAATATCAGATACACAAATTATCACTGATACTGATACAATTTTTTTCTGCAGATACGATCCGAGTATATCAACAGCACAGACAACAATGGTGAAAACCCCACAATGGTCACAAGGGTTGAGAAAACCCAGATCGCAGGCACCGTACAACTAATCTACACGTGAATGCACCGGATTCCATCAGAACTCCGCACTGCTAGGACGGGTTGATCCCTGGAAAGTCATCGTGTTGCACCCCTTTTGAAGTCTACCGGGAAAAAGAGCTAGTCTACACATGATCTAACAAAAATAAAGTAATAAGAAGGAAAACAACCCAGCACCCAATTGGATCATAATTTTTTTCTTCTTTTTGGATTTTTAATCCACTATGTGAAAAGAAAATTAAAAAAAAAAAATCTTGCGGCCACCGGAGACGGACCAAGTTAAAGGCACAAGACCGTGGCATGTAAATCATCCTCACCGTCGTCCATCGGCGGCGGGAGGTTAAGATCGAACGGAAGCACAGATTTCTGAACGAACTTCGACGTCAGATCGTGGCGCCAACAATCGTCCACCACGGACGACGACGAGTCGCAGTCACTCCGGCACTCCTCCGGCCGAACCGGCGGTCTGAACCGGTTCTGCTGAACCCTCAGCGACGGCGGCGGGATCCTCATCGACGGCCTGGGCCCGCTGGATGACTCAACCGTGCTACTCAGACTACTCGAGGTGGGTAGGGTTTGAAATTGATTATTAGTAGTATTATTACCGGTAGGGTTGTGGTGGTTCGAGTTGGTAATATCGGGGATGGGGAGGGGCAAAATGGGAAAGTTGGTCTTAGCCTTGGGTCCACGGAGGGAGACGGCGGCTGAGTCGTAGGCGTGGGCGGCGTCGAGGGCTGACTCGAAGGTGCCGAGCCAGACTCGGGTTTTCTTGATGGGGTCTCTGATCTCGGCCGCGAATTTGCCCCACGGCCGCTTCCGAACGCCCCTGTACTTGGGTTGTGGGTCTGCGGCGGAAACAACGGTGGCGGCGGCGTTTCTTGACGATCCGATCGGGTGCTCCATGCCTGAGGCAGCAACGACGGCGTTCCTTGTTGGTGCCGGTGTTCGGCCGGGTCGCATGATAATTTCTGGTGGTGGTGGAGGAGGTGATTGGATGATCGGAGATGGTGGGTTGAGGATTTTGGAATCGGGGCTACCTACAACCACCTCCTTCGGTTGGATTAATCTCGTTCTCCCTCCATCTTTTCTGTGTCTGCCTCTCTCCCTCTCTCCCTCTCTATGCTTTATCGTTTCCTTTTCTCTCTCGGCGTTTCTTTTTTTATTTTCTCAAGTTGGAGTTTGTTTTGGTTTTCTTTCCTTTTTTTTACTTTCTTTTCTTTTCACACGGAGACAGAGAAAGATACCGATATAAACATGGGGCCGTTTGGAAGGGATTTTTGTAAAGAACTATGGTCATGATGACTATATCCGGTGATCATAGTACTATTTTGAAGGGTAAATCACTTACCTCCCCTAAAGTTTCTAGAAAATTCAAATACAACTGCTCAGGTTTCTGCAAATATATTGTCCTCCCTTACTTTTTACTACTAATAACTATTCTCCGGATTCTCCCTTTCTATCACTTTAGGGCTAACGGTGTCAATTTTTTGAATGGAATGGTTGTAGTACCCTTAATATATTATTCCCCAATAGTTGTGCGCATATCCCCAAATCGATCAGAAGACACCGGTTCCAAAGAGTTTCGAGGAGAGAGACAGAGAGAACTATGTTGAATCGGACGAGAAGATCAAAAGGGAGACATCCTTGAAAATACATTAACATGGACGGTTTAGAGTTTGCGGAGATGTAGATCAAGGTGCAGAAACCCAAGTGGAGATCCCAAGTGCAAAATTGAGGCTTTTGATGTTCTTGTTCATTTCCTCCCTCACATTGGTGTATGTCTCTGTATTATTGAACAATTTTGATCACAAGACAAGTGTTATATGATTTTTATTTGGATTTTCAATAACAAGGGAGTGCAGTGTATTTTCAGAAACCACAGCAGATGTTTTGTATTTGTCAAAAACCTCGGTGGAGGTCAGTAAAATTTACCCTACTTTGAATACCATGTGATGGGGGTGTTTGGCTAATGACTTTGTGCATTTTCAACTTCTCCTCATACTTCCAAAACACTACACTCCTCTTTCAAATTGCATTCTGCACATTTCTCTCAAATACTTTTATCAGGTTCAACACACATTCTGACCATAATCTTAAAAACCAACAAGTTAAAAATGAAAAGCTGAAAATAAGGCTCTCAAACATCCCCAATGAGTTATTCCTAAATGCCAAATGAGGCATATTTTACATGTATATTTGTGACACGTCATATGGTACTTAAATTGTGATAACGAGATGTTGTCACCATAGAATTAGGATAATGATTTTGGCACTCCATTTTTTTATAAGTGCACTAAAAAAGGTGTCTTTTAGTGAAAAAAATAAACATAACGCAATTACTAAAAGACAAACTTTAGAGTGCAATTATAAGAAAATGGGGCGCCACAATCATTCTCCTAGAATTATTGTCTTACATAATAGAACATGTAAGCTCCTTTGTAATCATTAAGGTGGTGTTCTCACCAAGGTTTTGAACATTGTACCAGTACTAGCTCGACTGGTACGTACCATTTTTGCATAAAACCGGCGGTACCCTAACCTCCTCCATTCCGATTCAAATACCAATTGAGGGAAAATTTCAAAAAACCCCCCAAACTTTGACCTCAATGTCTCAAACACCCCCAAACTTCACTTAATTTCAATTTACCTCCCAAACTATAGCTCCGTTATTCAATCAACCCCCCGCCGTCCAAATTCGTTAAATGCCAAACGGAAAGCTGACATGGATTCTTTAGCCGTTAAAAAAAAAAAGAAAAGAAGAGGAAAATCTATTTCTAGACATTTGGGAACATGAGAGAGAGAGAGAATGGCCGGGAGAAATGCCGACCAATGAAAATGAGCAACCATCTTTTACATGTAACCAAGTATAAAATCTTCTTTGACACTTCGATTCCATTGGCGCCATTACCCACCACCATCAAGGGTCTCTCAATTGTCTAACGAGAACCATATTTGTCGAACCATAAACCGTCTTCAAAGTTTGGGTGATAATCAATTTTGGTGGAAATCCATATTTCATGGGGGCACAACCCATTGGGTTTTTTTCCTAGTATGGGACTATTCAAAGGTGTCTTTTGGATTGTATATAGAAAAAATAAATTCAATTTATCAATCTATGGTTTTTCTTTTTGGATTTTTTTTTATCTTCCTTTATTTCACCAGTTCAAAGTTTTTATGACAAACTTCGCGAAAATGGCGTGAGAGAGAAAGAGAGACCTTCAAATCATTCTCTCTTTACCGGAGGTAGAAGTGTGTGGTTATTGGGGATCGTGGTCGACGGCGGTGGTGGGAATCGTGGTCGACGGCTCTCTAGAACATGTATCAAATGGGGAAGAGAAAGAAGGTGAGTCTGAAAAATCATTTTTGGAATTGGGTTCAAAACCATGGTTTTGAGTTGACTGTCTCCAGTTTGGAGACCCGGATCGAAAATCTTGGTGTGGTGTTCCTTACATGTGGCATTTTTTTACATGGTGCACATGTGGCGCCATTTTTGATTTAACGGAGCCGTTAGGGCCAACTAACCTCTAACGGATTTCCATTCGATTCAAATAGCAAAGTTTGGGAGGTAAATTGAAATTAAGTGAAGTTCGGGGATGTTTGAGACATTGAGGTCAAAGTTTGGGGGGTTTTTTGAAATTTTCCCAATGGTATTGCCCGTATAGGATGTTATCGGGTAAATACCGGTCTATACAGGTCTTACTATAAATTTTTTTGCTTTTCTTTTAGAGTAGTTTTAATTAATTCTTTTATACTAAAACAATTATTATTATTATTTTATCTCTTAGGGTATGATATTCATAATCACTCAATATTATTACTCGAGCATACAAGTTGTCATGTTAATTGAATGTTTCAAGCAAACATATGAGCATACAAGTGGAATATTTAACTTTCATATGCATTGTACAGGTACTAGAACGCACCATACAAATAAGAAATTATAGCGTTACCGTTATTCAGAACCTTGGTTATTTATGACAATTGATTGAAATGGGAGCTAGGTCCTAGCATCAAACAACTACAAAGAGTAGAGGGGTAAATGATAGTAATGACAATGGTAATGGCAATCGGAAGGGGCATTTTAGTCTTTTAAAAATTTAATTAATGCGAAAATGCAGCTTGAAAATACAAAAGTTCCTCTTAAATAGATTTTGAAAATTAACTTCCCCAAGATACATTCTAAATTTCTAAGCCACAGACTAATAATATCGTCAAGGCATAAATAAATAAATAAAATCTCCCAAGCACCCTCTAAATTCCACTCGTTGGTTCCATTTTCCTATGGGTCATTTCCGGACTCCAACTTCTTCAGGCGACAATTGCCTAAAACTGAAAATGACAATCACTTTGTTTGCTTGAGTGTTTTGAGAAGAATACGTTTGGAAGTTTTGGAAAAAGCCTAAAACTGAAAATGATGATTGAAATTAATTTGTAGAGAGTGATTAATGATTGGAGAATGAGAGAGGGGGACAAAATCTTTTTTGGAAATCTTTTTAGAAATGTGAAGAGACGAGTGCCGGTGCTCTAATCCTTTGTTTTTGTTTTGTGACCCAAATAACAAATCACGGTGGTTGTACTGTCGTAAGAACCATGACTACATATGTGTGTCATGACGTAAAGATCTACCCGAATGTGGAGGACTTTTTCAGTGCCGAGTGGGCGACATTCTATGTGGTGTCCGAGCGCACATCTCGATCGTTCAAAACACTTTTGGACGGCCCGAATTTAGAGAGAGAAAGAGGAGATAGAGAGGAGAGAGACCGGATGTGCACGCAAACGTGGTGCCCGCTCAACATATAAATTTTTTCCCCAAATGTGTGATACTCCCTCCGTTTGTGTTTGTTTGTCCACTTTCACTATACCATACACCTTAGAAATTTGTACATATTTTTTACTACGAATTTCTAAATATGCAATATGGATCTTATTTGATAGCACTCAATTAGTTCTATTATACGAAACTTTTAAATCCATGAAACCATTATAAATTAAAAGATATAAATAATTGAAAACATGACATGAATGCCGAAAATAAACCAACAAATACGGACGGAGAGAGTAATAATAATAAGATTTCGGGACAACACATAAGAGCATCTCTAGTGCGCTCTCTAAATATTTTTTTTTTGAACATGTCAAGCCAATTCATAACAAACGTCATCCGGCAACGATTACATCAATAAACAGGAATGCACCAAAACTACTAACAATTGAAATAAGTACGGCTTGGTTAGGCTTTCAAGGGCCACCGACTTGTAGACACACCTACCTAAGCAGACCCGACACCTTCGGGACGGGATGATGAATCCTATCAAGATTAGCAGTAGAGAATCCAAAAGGAACGGATACCCAGGACAGACCATAGCACACATGCAGCACATATGCAATCGATCAATAACAATCTATCAAACAAAAGAACTAAAAAAATTAAAAAACTACTCTGAACTCAAACTGTTTCAACCTATTCCCCCAATGAGTCGCTCACCGAGTTGGAACGAGTTGCACCACCGAGTAGCAGACCACCGGAATAAAGACCAAGCTCCAAGGCCGACCGCCTGCGGATCTGGAGCTTTATTGCGTCGGAGGGGGCCAAAACCACCCGAGTTCAACCCATCGTCAGATCTACATCCAAGGCCCCGACGCACTCTAAAATTGACTCTTAAAGTAGACACAAAAATAAAAGTGGGGTCCAATTTTGTGGCTAAGGAATTTCTAATTTGGGAGTAGGAATTTCTAATTTGGGAGTAGGAGGGTAGTCGAAGCAATTATCTACAATTGGCTCTTAAAGTGTGCCATAGAGTGTATTTATACATAATCAAATGTAAGTGGATCCCTCATTCACCACTTTTTTTTTATCCTTCTCTCTTTCTCCCTCTTCTCTTCACTCCCAACTTCATCCCTAAACTTAGCGAATCAACTAGGAGCCAACCTTGGAAGCCTATCTTAGGAGTCGCTACGGAGATTTTATTGTAGCACTAGAATGAAGATACATTTTACTAACTTTCTCCATGTCACAGAAGAGCCTAACTAGGAGCCATTTTAGAAGTTCACTAGAGATGCTCTAACAACATGTCTCAAGACTAATGAATGATTGCTCCAATTATTAAAGCATCTTATGGTCATTCACACAAACAAAGTAGTTTGAGCGATGTGTGGATATATCCCCTCGCGTTCACTTTGTTGCATCCGCACCTCTTGTGCTTTGTGAAAAAATTGCATTCCCACCCAATTTCGTCTATGTTAGTGGAGATGTACCTTAGATGCCTCTTGTGAATGTATGAATGGTTATGACAATTATTTTATGACAAAACGACCTCTAGCAATCCTCAAAATTACAAAATTGCCATATTCTTCCATTAATGGATACACCCACAATGGGTGCCAAAGTTCTCCCCGACGCGATTGTCATCGCAGAGATCGATTTCGATCACTCTTGTCCATCTCTAATATCCCACTAGAAAAAATAGATGTATACATACAAATCGAGTTTGGCCTCAAGCTTGTAGGTATATATGTATCCTATTTCGATGCGGAAACTGAAGCCACCTAATCTCGCCACTCTATTTGCCTCCATACACTTCTTCTTCTCCTCCGTGGTAGCTACAACTCCATCAACAAAACTTTGTTGTCGTCTTCGTCCTCATCTTTGGTTCAATTTGCGCTTGGGTCTGATTTTGGATTGGGATTTTTTATTGGGGTTCGGTAAAAGGGATGAATTGGTTAGATTCAAGGAAAAAAATGAATCAAGTAAGAAGACGGGGGCATATTAGACTTTTCATCTTTTTCCGTAACAGTGCATGGTGGATTCTCCATTATTTCCATTAACTAGGTGCGGATGAAAATTTCAACATAACACAAAGGATGCGGACACAACAAAGTAAATGTGAGGGTGTATCCGCGCATCGCTCAAACCATAGGGGGGATATAGTAAAGTTTGCCCTAAGATATTTTCATTATTATATACTCCTAATACATGTGAATTCTACTTTTTTTTCTGTATTGTAATGCGACAAGTCATGTGAACCAATTCAATATAAATAATCCTACACCGCACATATTTGGAACACGTACATAGAATTGCAGTCAGCCAGTGACGACTGTTAAAAATTTGGTTAGAATAGTCATCTAAGCATTTTAAATTTTATTTACAGGTCATTTAGAAATGAGAGACTTGTTACTAGTATTTATAATATATATTAGCTAATGGATTAGCTTGAACTTCTGAAAAAAAAAAAAAATACTCTAGCAAATGGTTAGATACTAACAAGTCTTTTTTGGCTTTTTAGTTGATGTAACGGTAGACATCGTTCCACAAAGCTTGGCTTTTAAGTTTTTTGAGCTTTTTAATTAATATTGATATATTTGCGAGAAGAACGACTTTTTTCGGAAAACATGAAAAGCCAAAAAAAAAAAAAAAAGCCTTAAAAGGAAAAAAAAAATCCAAGTAGTAGAACAAGGCTTAAACGGACCCGGGTACTAGAGATTACCTTCTGGAGAGCATCTTGGAGATCACATTTGGACCATTTATCCGCAATGAACGGTCTGGATTTAAAAAAACTCTTGCATGGAAGAGTTAACTCTTGAATGAAAGAGTGGCTTTAAATCCGGATCGTTCAAAACATTTTTAGACGATCCAGATGTGATCTCCAGGGTGATTTCCAGCACCTCCGAATCCAGCCTACACAGAAGGAGACAGTGAGCCTTTTTTCTATCACCAAATTAAAATCCTTACACATGGTAAACAACAGTGTCTGTCTGGACAGTAATCAATTTTGAGTAGTATCAATTAATGTGGCTCTCAACACAAATGATTTCGTTAGGTTTCATCAATTATTAAATGACTAGTGGGTCAGCTACTTAGATGTTTTCATGTTCTACGAGACATGTCATTCTCTCACAAGTCACAATACATAAACCCAAAAACTATTTTTAAGGATAAGAACAAAAGGGAGTGCCAAAATCAATTTCCTAAGAGCATCTCCACTCCTTACCCAAATTTGATTAAAAATTTGAGTAAAAACTTGATTTGATATGAAGCACTCCAATGGGCAAAAGCAAATCTAGGCATAAATTTGAGTAAAAGCCTCATTCATGGCATTGTTGTAAATTTGAGGGGAGAAAATAGCCTTCAAAATTTGATGTTAGATTTGGTTCTCACCAAATTTGTGAAAATTTTGAGTAATATCAAATTTGGTGAAGGAGTGGAGTGGGATTTTTGGTGTTTTTTACTCAAATTTGAGTTTGATGTTGGATTTGGGTAAGGAGTGGAAATGCTCAACATACAAACATAGTAGGTCCGTCAACAGATCTAATTAAGTATGGGTATTATGACCCATGGGGATAAACCTTGGTTTTTCGATTTTTTCTTGCCAATCGGTTTCCTTTTTTGTTCCATTCCAAAGATTAATAAAATTATTTATTATTTTGCTCTTCAAAAAAAAAAAACAGATCTAATTAAATCGAATCGAATCTAATAAAATTCCAATCGATCATTAGCAGATTGGATTCAAATACATCCAACCCGCCCATCTATGAATCTAGCCTGATAAGTTTGATTTTTGATTTTTGGAGCATTATATATTGGGTTTTGTTATTCTAAAAGTTAAAGTGTTGGATTTTTTAAACCTTTGTTTGCATGGAAAATCTAAGTTTTAATAAGTCGGCTATTCAAATTTTTGATCCAGATAAAACCTAATTATATCAATTCGAACTTTTCAATTTTTCTAAAAGTTGGTTTAATTAGATTCAGAATTCCAACGGGCAGGGATTAAAACCGTATTAATTGGTATGAGAATATTTAAAAAGAAGTTATTCTAAAAGTTCCAGTGTTGGATTTTTGGACTTGATCACCAAAATTAAATTAGTAAAAATTTGGGTCAGAGACCCCCTTCTATTCCTCCGGGACAAACACCCCTTAACGTTTAAAAATGCCCAGCACACATTTGGATCGAAAATAAAATGGGCTACAGTACCCATTTCCATCACAAGCCAATTGTGTTAATTTATTGCCCTGACAAAGAGCACCGGTGAATTTCGCATTGGATAAACCTCAATACCATTATAAAATTATAATCCTTAAAATCATTTACTCTTCTTGAAAATTTCAGAAAAAAATCATCGAAAGTTCCAAACCGTATAATCCTTAAAACCCAGTTTATACAAAATTACTAGTACATCACCGGGGCACGGATAAAGGTCATTTGGGTCCATCAAAAGTCTTAGCCATGGTTCAAATAAGTGATTGGGCCAAAGATTCCGATCGATCCCAAACGGAATGGAATCTAGTCTGATAGAGTTTGATTTTTTTTAAATGTTTTTGGGACGGTTAGGGGTCCAAGGCATGTCCCCGAAGGAATAGCGGGGGTATATGGAATTCACCTTTGTTATAAGTTTTGATGATAAATTTTTTGATTTTCAAAAAGCATTCAATCAAGGCTCCGTTTTTTTAAACGTAAAATATTTTTCAAAAAATGTCCATTAAAAATTGGTATGAGAAATTGCAAAAAAGAATAAAGAAAATTAATTTTTTTTTTGATAGTTGCTCACAAGGAAAGTTTTATTCCAGTCTTTGAAGTTTGAATTGATAAACAGATATTGAGAAAATAGGCTTAGGTGGATGGACTTGGGGCTATGGAGGAGCTTGGTGTAAAGAATCGAGAAAAATGTTCCAAAAACGACTTATGACCTTTTAAAAGAAAATAATTTTCACCTTGGATGATCAAGAAAAATGGTAAAATATTTTTTTGTTTTTGCACAACCAAACACCCACAAAAGGTAAAACATTTGGGCGAAAATGTTTTTCCTAAATTTTCTCCAAACAATGGCCACACTAAATTGTTCGATTGGGGTTTTCAAACATTTTATTATAATTGACAACTTTATAATACAGATGTGATTAGATAAGAAATGCATCACTATTGAATACATCACAACTAGGTTGACATTACTCAACTATTTCATATGCATTTTAAAATTTTCAAAAAATGAAAAATAAAAACAATATTTTTCCAATCGACCGGTGATTTTGTTGTTCCTATTTATGAAATCAATTGTGCCAAACTTTCATTGGAACGAGTTTATCACAAAGCTTCTCTCGGGACCCAACTCTTCTTTTGTGTTTTTTTATTGAACAGTTTATTATGGATACTATACATCATCTTCTTGTGGGACTTTAGAGAAATCATTTGATACCATCAAGTTTGAATTTAGTCGCAAACCTAGCTTTTTAAATTCTTCAGGCTTAATTGATTTTAAGTCATTTAAAACGGTTTCTAGATTGAACAGTAAAAAATTTGATTATCCCGATGTATTTGGATCCCCGTCTCATTTCGTGGGGATGGAGGAAAAAAAATTACTAGTACATCATGGGGAGACGAGGTCATTTGGGTCCATCAAAGAGTCCTAGCTCCTTTAAAGGGAAATTCTACTCGCGCGGGGCTCACCTTGGTCCCACTTTAATCATCAAAACGGTTCATTTTTTAAAACATAATGTATAGATCATGTATATGCCAAAATCAAGTTGATCGGATATCGATAAGTTCCTCATTTATATTGAAACGATGAACGGTTGAATTTTTAAATTGTCCATTTTTTAAGTCAAATCAAATACTTACTGATATCCGATTAACTTGATTTTTTTCGATTGTAGATCTTTCTACATATTATTTTATACAAAGTAGACGGTGTAGATTATTAAGATTGATCTCACACGCCTTCTTAAAGTTTTTTGTTGTGAGTATTGAGAAAAGAGGGGTATAGAATTTCTCCCTTTCATCGTCCTCCACCCACTCTTGTAAATTTCACAATCATTTAAAGTGTAACTTTCAAGAAATATTGTACAATAATTTACTTGTTACGATTCGTAAATCATGGTAGTTTGCATTTTTTGTTTGACTGAGCTTGAGTCACTCAATTTGGAGGGATTATATACTTAACCGTTTGTTTGATAACTGTTATAGTTACGAGGGAATTGATAATGAGATAGAATTATAATTGAGATTTGCAATTGGTAAGATTAGTAAGAAAAGTGTGAGTTCAACCTTCATGTTTATTTTGCACCTGATTAGATAATGGGATTATTGATGATATGCTAGTAATTTACCTTTTTACCCTTTTAGACTAGGAGGGAGAGTACATTGTGTCATTTTCAAGAAGTAGCATGGGCATCATGATAAATCATAAATACAAAAAGAGAGAGCGAGAAAATTGTGAGGTTTTGAATATACAGATAGAACTTAGGAGTGGAGATTTGTGATTTGGCCAAGTTACCCATTTTTTGCACCAATTACTAAAATTTAATTTTTCATAAAAATGCTAAAAGCTAAGTTGCTAAAAGCGAATTTACTTCCTATAAAAGTGCTAAAAGCTAAGTTACTAGTATTTTTTTTATTTTATATATGCGCTAAAAAGTAAAAACTAGGGGTGTTCCACTAACAAAAGACAGTTTTTTTCAAACACTGAGACAGGTCATTCTCTCACAACACATCACATAAAAAACAGTGAAAAATCAATTTTTTCAAAAAACTGGATTAGTGGAACACCCCTAGAATTTGGGGTGCTAAAAAATACACATTGAATTTGGATTGCTAAAAGTTTTGAACTACACATTGTACTGGATAGCATAGCCTTGACCGGACTCATCATTTGAGTTGAGGCCTTGAGGGAGATTCTCTCTCTTTCTATTCAGCCGGCCAATATGCCTGGGACTTGGTGTGCGTACTGTGCAGACAACAACCCCTGCACAGCAGCAGCGTGTGCACCCATGGCGTGACTGCGCCGAAATTTGTCCGATGATCGGAAATGTTCACCGCGTAGATCTCGTTGAGTACTACAAGTGTACCAAAAATCTACTCGATCCGATATCGTTAAATGTCTCATCGGAACACAAATACCTCAAAAAAATGGAACACAAATGAACACAAACACTGGAACAAAACCGTTGAACCTATGTTTTTCAAGTGTTGTGCATAGCATGCTGTTGTGCAAGGGGCTGCACAACAGCAACCCCAAGTCCATATGCCTACACCACTTTGAGAGTTTAACATATGTACATCGGATTGTGTGGGATTTATTTTGGAGCTCTCATACAAATTATTCGAACTTGGCTTAACTTTTTTTTAAGGGTCATTATATTAAAAAATACAAGTTGGTTAGAAGCATTAACACTTGTACCAACGATTGCACAAACTTTCTCACATGTAAAATTGTGGGACCTACATGTCTCATGTGGAACAGTTGTGCAATTGTTGGTACAAATGTTAGTGCCTCTATTTTTCTCTAACAAAATAAGATCAGTCAAATACTAGTAACCGCTTGATCTTTAATTTGATTTTTGGTTACTAGTATTTGATTGATCTTATTGTTTTAAGAATGAAAAATGTTAATAACAACCTGTTGGGTTGTGAATAAGGGAGGAATTCGATGCACCTTTATCATTTTTCAAGGCACTTTAACACATCGAAAACATTATTTTTTTTGTCCTCTTCTTCCCTTATTCACAATTTATTAGCATTTTCCATATTCCCTTATGCTTTGGCTAAAAATAAACTACTAAAATTGTTTTTTTGTCTTTATTGAAAAAAATTTAATTTGTTATTTTTGCGTTGATTTTTTGTAGATTATTGGTTCGGCATAACCAGAGAAATCTAAAAGGTCAAAAAAATTATAAAAATATTTAACTAAAAGACAAAAAAATCTAATTTTTGTGTATTATTGGATTATTTTCACTAAAAAGACAAAAATCTAATTTCTTGTACATCATTGGATTACTTTTTGTCCTTATTCGTAAAATTTTTATTTTACTTAATATTCTTTACTTTTTAGATTCCTTTCATCGAAATGAACCAATAATCCCCCCAAAAAAAATCAATGTAAAATTAACAAATGCAATTTTTTTTTGAATGAAGACAAAAAAAATAAACCATTTTACTCATATAATTTATTTTGCGAAAGCTAATCAAATATGGAACCTAGTTTAGAGTCCCGCACCATCCGATGTAGGCTGAGTTTTCAATTTGATTTTATGCGATAAAATTTAGTTTTGTTTAGAGGTGTAATAAAAACACATTATTTTCTTAATTGATAAAATCTAGGTTGATAAATGTGTTTTCTAAATGATTTTTTGAGAGGAGTAAAATTTAATTTTTGCTAAAATCAATTGAGGATCATAAATTTTATCAAAACTAGGGGGTGTTCCACTAACAAAAAACTATTTTTCTAAAAACCGAGACATGTTATTCTTTCATAAAAAATCGTGAAAAATCAATTTATTTTAAAAACACGATTAGCGGAACACGAACAACTGTTAATGCCTTACTCCGTAACAATTGAACAGAAAACGTACACGTGTCCAGATGAGTCAGATGCAGTCACAAAACCCTTTCTTTTGACTGGTCGGTGATTGTGATGGGTGAAGGAAGGATAGCAGCGTGCATGCGCCGCGTTGAGTGCGGTGGTCTCCACGGCACTGACCATTCAGGGTCCCATGTTGAGATTTTCATAATTTAATTTTTAAAAGGGACCCCCACATAAAAATCATTTTTTCTTATTTAATAAGATTCAGTTTTCAACTTCATATGTTTTTTTGATATGTTCGGTATTCTTAGAGTACGAGTTGTTAAATCAAACAAGTCATTTTTCACATACATTAATTGGTTTGACAACTTATAATCTGAGAATACTAAAAATACCGTAGTGGAAAATGAAACCGTGACTCAAAAAAAAAAAACAACTTTATTTCGAATCTTGACACATTGACTCACAAAATCAAAAAAAAAGCGGGAAAGCAACAAAACAACAAAAAAACCTTAGTGGAAACGGGATAGGGTCCTACAATATATCAACAAAAGTGAGTGAGCTCGACTGTCCAATCGGCGATTGCGGTTCGGATAAATGGGCCTTAAGTTATATGTAAAATATTTATTTAAAGTATAAAATAATCCGGACCGTCAATCGCCGATAGAACAGCCGAACTGAGCACATTACACCTTGTAGTGAGTTCGACTTATTACAGGGCCCCGCTCCGGTGGAGCACCACCTAAGTTGTGAACGTGAAATGGGACTTAACATGGGTGAGCAAAATGATTTCATGGGTCTGTGTAATGTTAAAGCGGGTCAAAATTCCCGAATTTCAGCCAAGTATCCTGTGATTCTTCTACGTATTTTCAGCCAAGGGAATGAAAATAGAAGTTCATTTGTTCTAAATTTGTAACTTATTAAGTGGGGGAATGACGAGTTGACGACTGCATTCCAGTAGACCTCTAGCATTTTTTTTGGTACTTTTCAACGTATTTTCACACTTTTATACAGTTTTCACCCACTTTTCACGCATTCCAGTTGACCTCTAGCATTTTCCATGAAACAATTGTACAAAAGAAGTGGCAACGAGGTTGCGCCTTTCTGGCCGGTGACAAATTCAAAAAAATAAAATGCAAGGAGAATGGATAAAAAATGTGAAGTTTCACAAGTTTTATAGAGAATTTTTGTACCAATGTCTACCCCGTACCACAACATTAATTTGAAGGGGGGAAAATTGGATATCATACCTATATTCTAAAATATAAGTTTCCAGATGTCAATTTCCACGATTAATGGTTGACATTTCTAAAATATAAGTTTTCTTGGTTAAAAAAAAGAAAAGATATCCTACCTATATTATGTAGAACCCCGCACTGCAGGGCCGGCTCTGAGTTTCTTGAGGCTTAAAGCGAACTTTTTAAAGGAAAAAAAAATGGGCCTTCAATCTTTTTTGCATAGTGAATGATACTTGAGAAAGAAAAAAACATTCATAAGGAAGACAATGCAATAATTTGAGACCATAAGTACCCATGATCAATAGCCATTACAATACATTAAAAATTGTCATTTAAAGATTACTCTTCTCGCGTTTTTAGCAACAAAAGTATTAATTAAACTTGCATAATTAAGTTTCTCCACCATAGCCTTTTCAATAGACAACATAGCCAATCCGTTCGGTCTCTCTTGTGACATCGTCGACCTAAGATAACTTTTGATCAACTTTAACTTTAAAAAAACCTCTTTCACCAGAGGCAACTGAAAATCGGAATAGTCAACAGTATTCTGTATGCAATCCACACATTCAGAAAAACAAATTATCCATTGTCTTCAAGTAATTGAGCACATCAATGGGCTTTCTTAGCTCTTTTGGTAAAATTTCTCTCAAGACTTTCAATTCCGAACATAATCCTTCCCATCAATATCAGAAAGCTCATCTCTTTTCAAAATATCTTCAAGATTACATTTGAGCCCTTTCACTTGGACCTTATTTTAAATTAGGCCCTCAAATTTTTTAGACAAATTAAACTTAATTTTTTTTATTGATACATATTAACTATATGGACCTATATTATTGGGGGCCCAAAAAATTAGACAAAATTTGGAGGCTTAAAGCGGTTGCTTTACCGGCTTTAGCCCAGAGCCGGCTCCGCCGCACTGCACTGTAGGATTTCCCGGTTCCGTAAAATCTATTCACATCAAATAACTCCAGACAAATATATTTGTGTTCCCATGTGTTTTCTTCATGCTTACACACAAAATTGGTGAGTAATTAACTTTTCTGAAAATCTAGAGTCGAATAAAAATTTAAGGATTCAATGTGGAGCCGCCGATGGTTATTTCACAAAGAGCCCCACCACAAGCTCGTGAAGCGTGGATTGGTCAGCCTCATGTTCGTTAAAGCGGGAAAAGCATTGAGCTAATCACGTGTTCTGTTTGGTCTTGGTCAAGTGCTGCCTTTATAATGAATTTTTTTCCCCAGCCAATAGGATGTTAGTGGTTACACGGGAGTCGAGCACGTTCTCTAAGCAACGAGAGCTCAAACTCAAGACCTCTCGTTTAGAAAGGAGAGTAACGAATCAGCCACACTAAATACGGCGTTCGATAATCCCAAGGGATGGACAAAGTCGACTTCACTCGGGATTTAGGGGTTTGCTTCTTCCGAGATCTCAGGTTCGATTCCCCTTACCAGCAAAACTCTTGGGGCCCACTAGAGGTTATCTTTCAGTCGTTCTTTCGGAAGCGCTCTCAAATTAGTCGAGGTGCGCGAAAGCTGGTACTGACATCCGGTTATAAAAACAAAAATGATGTTCGACATGTGATGAATCAATTGATGGAGATTAGATTTGATTCAAAGACCCTTTGTACTAGAAGATCTGATTTTGCACATTTTATCCTCTACTGTAATCGACTCTTTTCTCAAATAAATTAACTGTTCTCATTTTTCATGAGCTTTTGCACTCATCAATTATTCCTTGCTATCTTAGATAATCCAACACATGTGAGTATTCTGTTCGGTTATTCGATAATACAGACCTTTAACGAGTGTATACGAGTGTATATTGTAGCCAGTCCGTGGAATTAAAGATCGGCCGAAGAGCAAGATCATGGTGACTATATTTTGGTGAACGTGTGATTTGTCACAATTGCTTTGGTTGAATGTGCGAGCAATTTGCTCGTAGTATTGTTTGGTAGGATGCCTCCTTGTAGATTTTGCGTTATCGCGTTTATCTTTCTGGAATCTTACTGCTGCAATTTTTCCAGGTGGGATCCTTCTCGTCCAGACTCAAAGCAAAAATGTGATGCTTAATTCGATCAAGTCAAATGACCAAAAGCCAGCCATTGTTTTTCCAATGTACAAATTCGAGAGGACGATAAAACGGTTATCTATTTGTGTGTATCCGCGACTAGTCTTCATTGGGAGTGCTCGACAATTATCTTCGACTTTAAAGTGACAGTTTTCAAGTTTACTGTTTCTTTTTATCGGTGTCTATTGTGGGAATCTAGTATGTAGTACGATATAAGCATTTGTAGACATTTTTCCTAGGAGAATAATTTTGGCACTCCACTTTCTTATAATTGCACTCCGAAATTTGTCTAATAATACTTGTATTGTGTGTATCCGTGACTAGTCCTCATTCGGAGTGGGCGGCAATTATCTTCGACATCAAAGTGACAGTTTCCATGTTTACAGTTTCTTTTTATCGGTGTCTATTGTGGGAATCCACGACGTACGATATAATTATTTGTAGACATTTTTCCTAGGAGAATAATTTTGGCACTCCACTTTCTTATAATTGCACTCCGAAATTTGTCTAATCATACTTGTATTGTGTGTATTTTTTTTTTTTTTTGCAATAAAAGACAAAATTTGGAGTGCAATTATAAGAAAGTGGAGTGTCAAAATCATTATCCTTTCTCCTACCGGAGTAAAGGATCTTGCCAATACGTGGAAATTTTTTTGGGTACCTACTGATACCAATACCATGCGGCCGAGCCTACGTCTACGTGGTACACAAACGTTGCATCTGGGCCATCCAAAAGTGTATTGGACGGCCGAGATTAAAACACCCTCTCTCCTCTTTCTCTCTCCATATTCGGACAATCCAAAGCCAAAATGGATGGCCTAGATACGCCGAGGGGTTACCACGTGGTACCCTCTCGATACTGAAAAATTGCTCCAATACGTGACGCTTTTTTCTCTTAGAAAGTGTTGCATAGTTTAAGACATAACATTCAAGTATGAATAAGACTTGTAGTTTAACTCATGTAGAACTATATCTCCTATTTGTACTTGCTTACGTACCTTACAACATGCGATATATATTCCAATACGATACATAAAACTGCAAAAACGATAGACATGGAGTATCCCATTTTGACAACTTTAGCGCAAGTCCCACAGCAAGGCACTCAATTTTGTCCCACATGGACAGCCTAGTGTTGCAAACAAACCAAGCTGCTCGCGGCTCGGCTCATTAAACAAGCTCGGTAAACGAACCAAGGTGTCCACGAGTTTTAGACTTGTTTAGTAAACGAGCTCGGTAAAGCTCGGTAAAACTCGCTTCAAATCTTTTCCTTTCCTCATTTCTCTCACCCCAAACTTGGAATGACAACCGAGCTTTATGGTCCATACGGTATAAAATCACAGGATGTATCTAACCCTAAAAAAAACAACAAAAAGAAAAGGGGGAAAAAGGATGCAGATCCATACCCTGCAAAACTTTCATGTTCAACAACAATCCTTTGACGAAATCTCAGTAGATATAATCTCTGCAGAAATTACCCAAACTTCTGGGAAAAAGAAAACAAAGATGGAATTACAAAAACATTTCACCTGCTTTTATTCACCACAAAAAGAGCCTTCCAAAACCCCCAGCTTTCCCTCATCCATTATACCCCAAAACAACCCATCCCATTTTACATAACCGCAGGTGAAAGGGGGATCGGAGGCAAAAGTCATCAAATGTTTGTCTGACAAATTTTCGGAAGCAAAATGGAAGGTGACAAAAAGGCCGAGAAGGCAAGAAATAACATTAATCAGATTGGTCCTGAGGAAGTTCCGAAGAGTCTGGCGACGCATTAGGTGGAGAACTAGGCTGTTCTGATGAATTATCTGTGGTTCCAGCATCTGCATTTTGATTCTTGCCGTTGCTTTCAGCCTTGGGCTTCCTTATCCGATCAAGAACCTTGGATGATTTTGAGAAAGATGTTTCTGACGAGAGGACCACGGGTGACTTACTCTGATACGGGTATAGAGGTGGATGAAAAACAGTCGGATAACTCAAACCATAGTTATAAGGATATCCTGGCAAAGGATGATCAAATTTGCACGTTGGGCCATACTTGCAGAGTCCATAAGAGATGTAGTATGAACATGCTGGTTGTCCCTGCATATTAAAAAAAATATATGTGAAGTTCAAAATACACCAAACAAATGAAAGCGTTCTGCCAAATTCTGCAATTCAGTGAGACCCATGTACCAGCAAATAGTGTATCCCAGATATTTCCAATGATTTCACATTGAGGAAAACTTACTCCCATTAACTTGAACATCGAGTCCCCCGTTTGGTTGTTTTTTAATCAGTTTTCCAGAACATTTTTCAGGTAACTTGCTTGGTTGACTGGTTAAGAAACATATTTCAGAACATTTTCGGGAAATAACCTACAGTTCAGCAAAATACCTAAAAACTTTTTCCAAAATCTCAAAAACTAAATTATAAGATGAAAAAGGAGAGTTCTTGTGTATAAAAAACATTACCAAAGAACAACTGCAAAACGTTCGTTATAACATCCAACTCAAAATCAATTGGCATTAAGTGGAGAGGCCGCCTAGGCTTGTATACTAGTTTTGGAGGTTATAATAAACCAATGTAGGATAAACTCTAACACTCCCCCACATGTGGAACCCCTGACCCGCTGGTGGAGAGATAAACAAAGGATCCATAATGTTGGGATCACAACGAAACAAGGTGCACTTATGACACAAACAACGAGATAACCAAGAGAGTCTAGCTTAAAAGCCTCCGAAAACCTAGCTTTGATACCATGTTGAAGTATCCAACTCAAAACCAATTGCTAGTATTGAAGGTTAGAATTAATCAATGTGGGACAAGCTCTAACAACGTTTTCTGGAAACATCATCTAAAACTATGTGCACAGCCCAAATTGAGATACATAGTGCGTGATGCAACTTACAGGTCTCAATGGAAGCATAAGTGGGCCTAGATAATTTGTTCCCAATTGAGCAATCCTTTCTCTAGGATGGTGGAACTTGCAATTAGATCCATATTTGCAGCTTCCATTGCTCATGAATTGTCGGCATTCTGGTTGATCCGGTCTCTCAGGTAACAAGTGCAACATGGCACTGGAACCCAAGTCACCCAGATTCTTGGAGTTATAAGCAAAATCATATCCAAAAACACTGGTAGAAGATGCAGGCCTCACGCCTCCCTGCTAATATTAAAACATTAGGAATCAGTACAAAAATCATGATCCTGGCTAAACACAAACAACTTATCTCCTTGCATATTTCTAAAAGCAGAAAGTATAAAACCTCAGATGATGCCAAGATGTACAACTACAAGAATGATGGTACCTGTAATTGGGTTTGGTATCAATGAATTTACCTAAATAAATCCAACAGTCCGACACATGTAACCCGTAGAACATGATAGAAAAAGTAGCAGCATTCGACTGAGTCAATCAAATGGTAGACTCAGTCCAAACACATACCAAACATGTATGATTATGCATCTTGAGTTGTTTCTTGTTCACATACAACAAGACAAACAACTGGAAATTGCATAATTGACCAACAACTCGTTCAGCAGCTTTAGGCTTCAAGCTTAAATTCAAATTTCTAAGCTTGTAATGCAGGAAACTACACATTATACGACGATGTCAGCAGAAAGTTGAATGAGTTTTAGGCCTATTTCACTTCATTGCTGCTTTTAATAGGAAGGAAATGCCCATTTGCAACTTGTATTATTCTTTGTCTTCCTTGAATGAGATCACAAAAAAAAAAAAAAAACAGCTATATAGGTCTTCCAAACCGGCAAACTATAGAGGTACAATATGTACAATCTACTGCAAAGTGGAAATCCTATTCAGTCACAATTGAGACAGAATTCCAGCTCGAAAGAGAAGAGAATGGGGCCCTAGACCAAAACAGGAAGTTGGCGAAGAAGCACTCTGCCGGTGAGCTCAACTAAGCCTTTTATAAATCAATCATGTCTCTGTATGTATAGCAAAGTGTGCTTCCCAATGTCGATGCTTAAGTTGGATACAGCAAAGGAAGAAAAAGGAGGGATGCTCACTTAAAGCAGTAATTCAAATAGACCTTCACAACAAAAGTAAGATACAACAACATCAATCAAGAGCTTCCAAAAGCAATTGTGGTCTTCCCTTGGCAAAGTGGTCTTGTGTTGGGACTTAGGGGTTGGCAAAGTGGTCTTGCCTTGGGACTTAGGTTTGATTCCCTTTGCCAGCAAACTCTTAGGGCCACTGGGTTATGCCTGGTCATTACCTCCAGGCCCCGGAATCAGTCGAGGTGTGCGCATGCTGGCCCATACATCCGGTTATCAAAAAAAAAAAACTTGGCCAAGAGAACCACTTTCCACAGCTTCACACACCGAAGAATATTCCACCTTTTATAACAACCGGATGTAATAGTGCCTAAGCTGTTTTCTGGGTCTATGAACCTAATAACTTCGAGATAGATGTACCTTCTATGAATAATGTTTCCATTATGATTCAGTCAATCCCATCTATTTTGAAACAGGAAGCATAAATACTGACACACCTTCAAAAAAAATCATAGCGTCAAGTTTGGATACTTTTCTTCCCATTTTGTGATAACAAAAAATGGAGCAGAATAGTTTATGCTTGAACTAGGTTTTAATGCACGGTCCTAGATAATGCATAAGCAATAGCAATCAAGGTTTTTTTTTTTTGATAAGTAAGAGCAATCAAGTTTATCAGCCACAAATCATGATAATAGGAAAGACGGGGAAAGTATATAGTTGGTGCTCCTAATCACCAAGCAATGTACGAGTAAGGTTTGGTCACTAAAGCATTCTGCATCAAAGCAGGTACTGAAATCTAGTCGTTGGTTACAATCTAGAAAATGATCCAATACGGAAGAAGCCAAGGGCCATGTTGATGGAGTCAAAATTTCTGGAAACAACAATGCCGCCATGAACCGTTGTGGCTTCATAATGTATACTCCCTCCGTCTCAAGATGATAGCCCCATACGAAAAGACGTGCAATTTTCGGTAAAAAATAAAGTAATCCAAAAATTGCCCATCTTTTCGTAGGGGACAATCATTTTGCGACGGAGAGTATATGCAAACTATGCACTAAAAATTCAAAAGGGCAGAATTAAAATTTTTTCTCGACAGTGGGTAAGATTGTGATTGGGACTTGAGGCTCAGTTCGGGTTGGTTTAGTGTGTGAGATTGCAATTGTTTAACATTCCTAAGCATAATGATGCTGTTGCAGAAATATGGTGAACTTCATTGGATCAAAAAAGGAAGGGCAGAAAGTGAAGTAAGTACAAAGGAAGACATTCTTTTCCGGACTAAATGAAATTCCATAGTTCAAAACAAAAGATTAAAATAAATCAGACTTTGGAACCATACCTCTTATGTCAGTAGACGAATTAAAAATGATTAAACTCCATGTAAACTTTCTGAGCAAGGAACAACTTAAAATAACAACCAATATTCATACTAGCCTTCTTTCCTGTACAAGACATTGTTCACTAACCGTGTAAGTGTTCCAGCCATATCCTGGAACAACGGGCATATAGGTTTGCGGGACTCTTACTCCTGAAGTGGATAAGAATGGTGTCCTTGAAAATGGCGATGCTGAAACTCCTCCCATGTAATCTGTGCCAGACGAAGGCACAACTGATAAACCTGGAGATCCATAGGCAGCAGGTGGAGGAACGGCTAAGGAAGTTCCAGCGGATGCAAGTTGAGGATGATCAAATTTGCATGCAGCTCCAAACTTACAGAATCCAGTTTTCAGATAAAAGAGGCATGGCTTTTCTTCCTGTGAAAAATTAAGTGAAAAAATCCAAAAGGCTTATTCATCACTTTAGTTAGTGCATATTGCATATGTAGTAATAAGACACGAATATGGCGATAGAAGAAATCAAAGGGACAGTGTCGACACGTAGGAGGAGTGAAGAAGTGAAATTAGCACCTGACGCATAGGTAGGCCCAAACTGTTAAGTAGGACTGGTCCAGCACCATGCCTATCCCTCGGGTGATTATATTTACATACTGATCCAAATTTGCAGGTTCCTGTTTTCAGATAATACTGCAGTTCACATTGAAATGTAGGCAAATTAATAATTATCAATGGAGACATGGAGACATTAGAAACCATCACTTCTCATAACAAAAAGGGGGAAAAGTTATTATAAAAAAAAAAAAAAACTAGAGTTTCATTTTTACCCAAAAGGTAAATAGTACTCCTTATCAGCAGAACTAAAACAACATCGGAGAAATTTACAGTATATCACACATAGACCTAATTCAAGCTATGCCAAAACAAAGTTTCTCCATTAATGGTGTTTGGTTCCAAGGCTAATTCATTTTTATCAAAGATCAAGAACCATCTTCCCAAGTATGTGCTACAAGATAAAAGAACCATTCATTCACTGACTTAAAATGTTGGCCAAGTTTCAATGGAAAAAGGTACGGTTTATGGTGACATGCAGCATAAGCTTGATGATATAAGCAAAGTAAAAGAAAAGCACTGCATACTAAGAAATAATCTTCAAGCTTAACTAAATTGGCCATGGAATCAATGAATCATGTTCCCAAAGCATGTAATACCAAGTTACCAACTCAGTTAATTTTAAAGAGCCCAATTAATACCAGGATCTTTCAGAAAAGTAATGCAAATAACATCAGAATGCAAATCCTCCTCTGACATGGTTTATAAAATCAATATTAACTGTAATTATTCAGTTGAAATTAGTCCATCCGTAGAGTGAGTTGGATTAGCTTATAAACCAGTTAATTATTGAAATTATTGTTCCTCTACCACAGTTCTAAAATCAAATACTCATGTATGAGAATTCTGAAAATAAGTTCATATTTCAGCAAAATCATGCTGCACTTGTGATCATTCAATTATCACTAGCATAATGCGAGTACTATTTGATGTTTCGTACACATAAAAGCACATGAAAAGCATATAAAAGCACTAGAGTTATCTGAATGAGTGGTAATCAAATTTTCTTTCCTCTCTTACTCCAATATCAAATATCCCAGGGAAAGGAAAGACAAACATCAATGCTGCAATGCAGTAGAAAGAGGGAACAATCTCTACTTAGGAAAGGAAATTACCCCACAGTCGGGTTGTCCAGCTCTTTCTGGCAGTTCACCTCTATACTCACCACCCTGTACATAGATTCAGGTAATACTATAAAAACAGCTTAAAACTATCCACTCCAAAACAAACATCATTTCCACAAACCAAGGGAAAACAGAATGACAAGTTAACAAGCTTCAAGTAAAGGTGTCTCTATCAGACCACTCTTGATACTACGAACATAATTGAACAGAAATCTAGTTTACCTGTCTAGGAGAAGTAGGGTGATTGAATTTACAATTGATTCCATAAGCACACTGCCCAGTCCTCATGTAGTAAATGCAATCTGGTTCCCCAGGACGGCATGGGTAGGCCACTGCGTCACTGTCCTGCTTATCATTATTCTGAATTTTCAACCTCTGTATGGCATCTACAAACCATTCAAAGGGGCAACATCAACACCAGGTGACCATCTTGATTCTCCCAGTATGGTATACATACATTACATCTATATTCAAGTCCAAATGGGCATACAGCCATACATAATAAACAAACCGCGTACTTAATTCCACATTAAATAAATAGCTAACTAATATGCTATTTATTTAATACATTAGTTATAACTATTGTTTGTTTGGGCTAAATTAAATTGTCATAAATAGAGTCGGTATTATTGACTTTGAGTGACTATTGTTTATCGAAAAACTTGGGATCAATCATTCTTCTAACGAGGGCAATCAAGAAAAGTATAAAAATATGAACCAAATTTGTAAAAAATACAGATAAGACCACAATAAAGACAGTTGTTTGGAACTTCAAACTTATTTCGGTTTTAATCCTAAATTTTTTTTACTTTTTAAACCACTCCCAGAGACCAATGGGCAAAGATTAATCTCAAAAATTCGACGTGAATCTAAACAAAATTTAAAAAAAAAATTGACGCAAATCCAAAAAAAAATTCAGAAAAAAAAAAAAAAAAAAAAAAAAAAGGGGGAAGCAAAACAAGAATTTACAGAACAAACAAGTAGAATAAATCAACAAATCGAAAGATGGGGAATTGAGTGACTCGAGCATTGCTTGAAACTCAAAAAAAGCAACGATCGTACTGTTAACACCATTGCTTGAAACTCAAGCATGTTAAATACTCCGTAAATATACCTTCAAGATTATCGACCGACGAATTGGAAACGACTCCGTTGCTCTGTACTTGCCGATTTCCCGGCATCGATCAAAAAGCAGTTTCTCTCTCTAAAAAATTTACTGAAAACCCACTAAACCAAACAGCAGGAGATCGATCAAACGAGTCTACCAATCAGAAAAAAACTGAAAAACAGAGAGGTTTTATGGGTTCAATCAATGTGAGAGAGCGATTGAGTGAAGAAAAGAATCACACAATACACAGACAGACCTGTATGTGTCGATGAGGGAAAATCTACAAATATATTCCGAATCACTGTATCCTTTTCTCTCTCTCTCTCTCTCTCTTCTCTCTCACTATATTTCTCTCACTATATTTCTGCGTGCGATGATGCTTTTTGTATCCTTTCACGATTTAGATTTTGATTCGAAAGTTGGGAAATTTTTCGGATCTCCTCATCAGTCTGAAACTTCTCCTCAAAAATTGTAAAGTATTTGGCTAATATACTTTTAAATATTCCTTTCACTCGTGTGCGAATAATTTAAAGCCAAAATAAAAACACTTGTCATGTTTTTCTTTTTTATTAAAAACCTTGTCCTGTTTCTTGGAGGCCCCGAATAAAAAAAAAAAAAAAATTAGAGCTTTTTTTTTTTTGGATTTTATTTATCTTATTTCATAAATCCATCTTTACTATTAATGACACCTTAAAAAAATTATATATATCTTCAAATATATAATATTATATACTATACAGGCTCGATCTCATCCACACTCTTTCCGTCCAGGACTCACCTTTCCCGATCAAATTTTCATAATCCGAACTATCCAATGTGTTTTTAAGGTGTTTTTAAATACTCCTTGAGAAATTATAAAAAAAAATGATTGGGAAGGGCTTCATCCGATGATTTTTTCATAAAAACCGCATATGTACAGTTTTATGAAAAATTGATCGGATGAAGTCCTTTCCGATCATTTTTTTGATGATTTCTACCACCAAATTTTTCGTTTTTAATTATTTCTCGCCTAGACCCTTAAAAACACGTTTTAAACACATTCAACGGTTCAGATCATGAAAATTTGATCAAGAAAGGTGAGTCCCGAACGGGGTGTGGATGAGATCCTTGGTGTTATACTGTATATGCCATATGGATCTTATTTAACAGATCCATTTTTTCTACTAAACAAAATTTGTAACATCATCGTTTTGTTAAAATTTCCCCCGAGCATACGATGAGGTTCATTAAATGATTATAATTAAACCCTTGTTTGCATGGGAAATCTAACAAGCTATTTTACTACATTTTGCATGGGAAATCCAAATACATCAAATACTTTTACTACCTTTTATAAAAGTGGATTTAATTAGATTCATTTAATGAATTTATCATGTGCTTTTGGAAAACATTTAACAAAACCCAACAAAATATATATAGATTGCAAAATATATATACTTTTACTACCTTTTATTAAAAATGCCACGCATGCCAAAAAGTAGACACGAAATTTAGGACGGAGGGATTATTATTCATCCTGCACGGCCACGCATGAGTTGTTTCATAAAACTGACTAAAACACAGGGCTGTCTTATTGCGTTTTGCAAGAGAGTCACTCTCATAACATCAATCGAGTTACACTGAATCAGCGAGTTCTACAGACTTATCTTGTTTAAGTCGCTTTTTTTTTTTTTTTTTTGGAACATGTCTCAGATTCCTTCACCATGATGTATTGGTATAATGTTTTTTTTTTTGGTAAGTCGGAAATAATGTTCAAGACTAAGGGTCTCTTTGAAATTTATGCGGATTGAGGGAAAGAAAAGAAAAAACAATTGAGAAAAAAAAATAGAATTTACCGTGCTTATATATTTATTTTGACATTTTCTCTTATTTTGTCTCTCAAACCAACCCATGGAAGGGGAAGTCGCTAGATTTTGTCTCTTCTTCTTTTCTACATATTTTAAACAAAGCATGAGTGCGTAGACTCCACACTAATATATAATATGGTGAAAAAAGGGATTAGGTACCACGAGACAGTGTTTCAAAATAAACTGAATAATCTTTTACCAAAGAAAGGTCTTTGGCAAGTTTTCAGGGAGAAAATTGTTCTTTCAGCAAAATATTTGCATCATATATTCTTAAGTACTTACAGATTATTTTCCGGAGAAATGGTTTTCACAATCCAATTTCTTATAGATGTACACCAAAAGTTATTTCTAGTGTTTAAAATTACACATGACATACTTTAAGAAACATACGATAAAATAATTATTGTAGTGCCTTAGGGTGGATTTCCGGTTTGCTAAAAGCAAAATTTTTAGCATCCTCAACTCCCATATGCTTTTAGCAACTTAGGTTTTAGCAATTTTATGGAAAATTGGCATTTAACTTATCTTTTATCACTTTTATAGAATATAAATTAGTTTTTAGCAACTTTAGTTGTTAACAGTTTTATGAAAATTTGACTTTCAACAATTCGTCCCAAAAACAAAAAATTAGGCCTGAGAGGGTATTTCCCAAATGATAAAGGGTGTGTTTTTCGAAATGATAAAATCTAATAAAATCAACATTTGCCAAAAACACTAGTTCATTTCATCAAATGAAGAATTTTGCTAAAATCAAATATTCTGAGAGATAAAATCTTTGATTTTAGCAAAATTCTTCCTCATGTGATAAAATAAACTGGTGATTTTATCAAATGTTGATTTTATCATATTTTATCATTTGGAAAACTCTTATCAAAACTATTTCTCATTTGATAAAATCAACCGTTGATTTTTATTAGATAAAATTAAGTGTTGATTTTATCAAATTTTGATTTTGTCTAGATTTTATCATTTGGAAAACACCCCATTAATGTAAAATGGAGTGCAAAAATTACTTTCCTATTCCGAACTACGTGTATTTAGGCTAGGTTTCCCAACTGATTTTATAAGATAAAATGGGAGATTTTATCAAAAGTATTCCTCAAATTATAAAAATTAGAACAAATTTTATCACCTCTTGTCTAATGCATCCCATAAAACTCAACTAAAACGAGATTTTATCAATAATAGTAGATTTTATCATTTGGGAACGCAGTATGATTTTATCAACACTCCATAAAACTCTATTAAAATGGAAAATGTATTTTTATATATCATTTTAGCATTTGGCAAACTCAACCGTAATATTTAGAGAGAAATATGCGTAGATATATAGTACTAGATACGAAAAAATTGTGCAAAATCGCCGCCGTCATAGCGCGTGAAGTGGGTGTTTGTCTTGGGGACGCGTCGTGAAATCTGGGCCGTTGGAAGATACTGTAGTAGGAATTTGGTGGGGCCCGCAGATTAAAGAGATGCGACTTGAGGTGGGGTTGAATTTTGGGTCCCACAAATTGGTTTGAGATTCCAACGGCAAGTCTCCGGTGAGTCTTTGCCGACAGCGGAACTCCCCGCCGCCGCGACCGGCTCGTGAAAAATTATACTATATGTCTCGGCCTTTTTTTTTATAGTACTAATAATTATCAACAAAAACAAATTATCAAGTATAAAAAAAAATATTTTGCATCATTTTTTTGTTATTTACGGTATTGTCCCGGTTAGTCTTTGCCGACAGCGGAACACGTATTATATAGGTGTGACCATTTTAAGATGTGCGTCATGAAAGGTGATCTTTATTATATGGATCTTTTTTAAGATAATAAAAGACAAAATAACATACACTCCAATATCGTTTACTAATTAAGATAATAAAATGACAAAAAAACGATTTTAGAGCAATTTTTTTCTATTTTTCCTGTCACAAATTTTAATATAAGGCGTTCTCAATATGCTCCTTTTAAACTTTAACAACCTCCCCAAATGGATTTTGTAGCATTTTAAATACTTGCCAATTTTAGGAGGCAATTATGGAAATCACTTATGTGATAGGGCTACAAAATGGGGAGACATCAAGTTGTGTTCTCCTTTTATATATTAAAATAAAATACAGTCCTTCCCTTGAAGATTTTTAGCCTTCTTTTACCAAACTCAAGACTTTTTTGTTTTCCGATCCGATAGTCGTTGGGCTTTGGCGGTGGGGTATAATTTTCATGATAGTGGGAGAAAGCATTGGACTTTAATGGAGGATTTTTGTTAGTTGATTGGTTTTGCTGCTGCTGCTGCTGGTTTTTATGGAAATATTCGGAGGACTTGAAAAAAATAATTGGGAGGAAGATGAGAACAGGAGAGAGAAAGAGACGTTTGAGTTTTTTTTTTTTTTTTTAATTAAGGTTGATGGTGATTTTTATTTTAATAAGGGTGGGTGAGACAAAAATTTGTTCCATCAATCCTTTTATCCGATCACATTTTGGCAAAATTTCTTTTCCCAAAAGTAAATTTTTACAATTTTGCATCTTTTAATAAAGTGACTATATGTCTAAACAAACAATAGTACTAATAATTATCAAGAAAATATTTTTGCATTTTTTTTTTTGCAAAAAAAAGTATTGTCCCTTGTATTCCCATCTTAGAAAGTGATACAAAAACGTATTATATAATGTGACCATTTTAAATAAGAGCGGTTTTGATCTTTATTATATGGATCTTTTTAATTAAGATAATAAAAGACAAAAAGGATACACTTCCAATATGTTTTACTATATTTTTCAAAACTGTTGTCACAAATTTTAATATAATTTTTTCGCTTCTCAATATGCTCCTTTTTAAACTTTAACAACAGCCCAATGGACTGTTTGTAGCATTTTAAATACTTGCCAATTTTAGGAGGCAATTATGGAAATCACTTATGTGATAGGGCTACAAAATGGGGAGACATCAAGTTGTGTTCTCCTTTTATATATTAAAATAAAATACATGACCGGTTGAAGATTTTTAGCCTTCTTTTAGGCTAACAGACTTTTTGTTTTCAGTACTCCTAGTTTTTTTTCTCTTAATATTTGCTAAATTTGAGTATAATTTTACATCACATCGTTCTGGTAGCTTTTAAAATTCCCTTTGACGAATGACGTAAAAATTGTACTAAAAAGTCCGTGAAAAAAGTAATCCTATGAACACAAATATTCGGATACAGATTCGGAGATGAATGAATCTACAATTGTTTGATACATGAGGACCCATATAGTGCATGTAGAATCCATCATCATTATTAAACGGTTGTAGATATGCGTCGCGTTCGTTTATGTGTTTCTAAAGTTATTTTTTATTTTTATTTTTAATAAAGAGGGAGGAGAGTGCGACAAACAATAGTTGGACACCCTTTTTCGAAGTCATTAAAAATTCTTATTCCCATCCCCATCACAATAAAAAAAAAAAGTGAAATTCTTGTATTCCCATCTTAGAAAGGATACAAAAAAAAGTTGTAGTATAATGGTAACTGGTTAAATAAGAGCGGACGTTAAAGGAAAATATTATTCTCATGCTTGTTTTCTTGTTACTTTAAGATAAAAGGACTCCTTAGAATTGATTATGATCCAACGAAAGTGCTATTATGATTGTACCATATAGTGAATATTATTTTTTCTTGATATTTATTCATTCATTTTACACATGGTCCCAACAAAGATAGCATATTTCTATCATTCTATTTTGTATCTTGTGTGCCCCCTTCATTTTGCTAATGGCTTTGTATGTATTTTAGAAAACATGGAAAAAGACTTCTTTACCCTTGAAGGATTAAAGTGGGTTGATAGGTTGTCACTTTGTTCACTAGGATGCATAGTTTTTTTCAATGCTTATCTTTTTCCACTAGACAACATTAGAAAATTTCCCCTTTTTTTTAGTGGTTTTGGTTGAAACAAGGTATAGAAAATTAAACCCCATTACAATCATCGATCGCAAACTTGCAAACTAAACAGATAATGAAAATGTTAGGATACAGAAACAATTTTTCCGAATGTTTTAAGAAAGAGAAATGAAAGGTCCAGAATAAATAAAGGCGCAAAATTTAAAATCCTAAAATAAACTGAATCATCGCAAAGGATATTTGCAATTCATCGGCACATTTGGGCGGAGCCATGAGGAGGCTGAGGTGGGCTATAGCCCAGGTGGGGTGGGAAAAAAATGGAAAAAAAATTTAAAAATTACAAGTAAAATTGGAGCCTAATAAATTTTAGCCCACCTTCTTTTTTGTGTGTAGCCCAACCCATTCTAAATGAACACCCATTCAAAAGTAAATGAAAACCCATCTGGCTACTTCCGGCAGTTTCCGGCGAAAAGATGAGAAGAGGACGATCAAACCGAGGATTAATTTCATCATGGATCTCATATCCTTACAATTTTCCGACGGATGTCCGGTGATGTGTCTGCTCCTCCTACGACCATCAAAGATGGCACGGAAGCCTTTTGTCTTCCTCAAGATAACAAATGAGGTTTTGGGGGGAAGAAACGTGGGTGGGTGAGTAGAAGACAGGCAAGACAGTGCATTAACTTTTCAGGCTACTATACTAGGGTACAACACTCCACACCCGACTTGGGTGTATTTTCATAGTACTATATTTGAGTTTTATTTTATTTGTTACTATGCTTCTTTTTATTTTTTCTCTCAATAATGTTATGCAAGTATATTTTCCCCTTATACTAAATTGAAGGCTAAGTTTTCAAGTTTATATGTCCATTATATTTTAATAAAAATATAATGAGTAATTTAGAAAAGGTATCCGGTAACATATTGATGCCGGTATGTACCGTACCATCCCAACAATCAAAACGGTACCATGTTCGGTACGGCATTCATCAAGTTACAACTACGGAAAGAGCATTTTTAGCTATAAAACATGTGAAAACTTATCTTCATAACAAAAAGGAGGACTATTTGTTGAAGAAATCAACTCACATTTGATAATAGATAAATTCTACACTCTAAAACATCGTAAAGTCCAACTTCAATAGTGTACATTTTTTTTTTTACTTTTTCTGTTGTCTATTTTTGAACATTTATATATTTTTGTACAAGTTTTGGTTAGCTCAGGGTAAATTATAGTCCTGACTCCGCCTTTGAAGATTGCATTTGTATCTTCCCTCTAGATATAATTTTCGCCACTCCCAACGCCCGCATCAATGATCTACAATCATGAGCAAAACTGTTTAGAACATCAATATGTGGCTCACCAAATGCTACTTTTAGTTAAAGTAGCAACCAAAATCCTCAAAACCACCCTAATATCAGTCTCTCTACAGTAGGTGAACAATTTTGGTGCGGCATTGTTCACGTACCTCTCTTTTTTTTTTATTACTTTTGTACTATTTAGCTAAAGTAGTGTTTTCCTGGGAGGAATAGGAGTACAAGAAAGAACAGTTTAATATAATGAAGTTAGAATACAAATATAATGAAGTTAGAATACAAAATCTGATTTTGTAAGATTTTGAAAAAGTGACTTGCTAAATTATAAAATACTATGTTTTTGAGGTTAAATTTGGCTTTTTTTTTTTTTTTGTGTTTGATAATGATGCTCTCTGAGAATTGGATTCCTGCAGCCATGAAAATTTCCCTTTTTCACAATGAAAAGTGCAACCATTTTCTTTTTACAACTTTTTTTTGTGATTCGCACGTGATATTACAAGGATTTATTGTAGTGCACGCACCATAAAAAGTCACCCTTCAAATTGTTGGCTAGAGACTGCGTTTGTTTCCAACATATATACAGAATTTTGTTGGCAATAGCAAATGAGTAAAGGGTGAGCAGCTTGGAGTGCGGAAAAAATAGTCACGGTGAATTCCTTAGTCCTGATGGAATGCCCTTTGACTAAATCGGGAGAAGATTAGTTGAGGTGTGCGTAAATTGACTCGGACACCTCTAACTGCCGAACATGACAAAAATATGTACCAAAATGCGTTAGTCCATCGCAGGAGATCCTGACGTCAAAATTTCGCCAACGATAACATTAATTAATTTGATTTAGCAATTCGAAATAGATGAATGCATAATTTGTCATTTCATTGAAGGGGCCACATATAATTTTTCCTTCTTTTTCTCACTATCAAGTTGCCATTCTTTTGGTTTTTCTATGAAAAACATAAAAGACAATGGCAGAGTCCAATCTAAATATGTGGTCACACACTTTACAACTTATGTTGAAAGTATAATCTACTTCTTTTATGTTAGCGTTAATTAACTTGAGTCTTACTTACCAAAAAAAAAAAACTCAGAGTCTCGACTCTTGTAGGGGGCGGAGCCTAGATTTCCATACGTTGGGCCAAGTAGAAAATGAAAAACAAAATATGAACGAGAGTTGTGACCCTATCATCACATCACATGATAGTAACTCAGGCAATTAAAGCATAATGAGCATACGCTGAGGATATAACGTCATCAGGGCATTAAAATTCTACTTATTTTAAGGGGACCTGAATTTGTTTTACTCTTGTATTTTGCCCAAACACAAAATCAATATGAGAGTTTAATTAATACTTTTGCCACTAAAAATGTGAGAATCGTGATGTTTGCTTAATCCATTTTGTATCGAGTTTTTTTGTACTTGCGTTTTTTTTCTTAGCTTAAGGTTTTTGAATACTCAGAATATTAATCTTTAAAGTTGTTTTTTTTAGCTTTTGTCTTTTGAATACTCATAATCTTACTCACATTTAAATGTGGTACGGCACAACACTGAAGTGGGTCGGGCACATCACCATTCTATACAGGCACGAAACAACATTCATTATACTTTTTTTAGTGGAAGAGTAAGAACTTCATTGATAAGATGAGATTACTTCAAGGATTTAATGGAGTAAATAAATGATTAACAAAATTTTAAAAACTTACCAAAAAAAAAAAAGATGAGATTACAAACACAAATGACCTAAATTTATGCTACCGTCATTAGTTAGAAAGCGCCAGCGACAAGCGAAGGCCAACAAAGACCTAACGACCAGAGCATAGATCTAGGAACACACATGCATGCGAAACGATTACAACCGAAAAACAAAACATACAAAAAAAGTTCAACTCTAATCCATTCGCCGAAATTTAGGGCGGCACTTGCGTGAGTGGAGGATCATAAAGGATCCAAAGAATTACGCGATCATAGATGAACCACCAGGTGGTGAAGACTCAAACCTGTGCTAGCTATCGCCATTACATAGAAAGCGCCGACGACGAGTGAAGGCCAATAAAGGCTTAAGGAACAAAACACAAGTATGGAACAACACATGAACCAGATAGAGCACCGAACAGCAAACACAAAAGACTTACTCCCTCCGTCCCAATTTAATAGTCTCTCGTTCTATTCTAACCGGATAAAAAACTACTTATAACTTTAAATCGGTAATGAATTTCATATTCAATATGAATCTTGTTTGATAGATCTCAATTAATTCTATAAGACAATAATTTCAAAATCACGTAAAGCAATGTAAATTATGAGATATAATCAATTGAAAAGTGACACAAACTCCCAAAATGGACTATTAAATTAGGACGGAGGGAGTATTGGTAAAACTTTGCTATCGCCATAAGGCAAGATAGAGAGCGACGGCGACAAGTGAAAGCCAACAGACATGTGATGTGTTGTTTACTTGTTTTAGTTTAATAATTGTTTGACTTGTTAAGGATTCATTGTACTTGAAAAGACAGAATTCTTGTCTTCTACATTCATTGTATTAGAAATTGGAAAATGCTAACGTGTGCCCATCGGGCACACGTTAAGGTTGAAAAAATGTAAAAAGTGTTTTTTGAATATGTGATTGTATTGAAAAGTGTAAAATGTGTATTGAAGTGTGTGTTAATTTTGTTTGTTTGTGTGCTTAATGTGTGCCCATTGTGCACACGTTAGCAAAACCCTTAGAAATTTTACTACCCATAAAATGATTGAGTTTTATTTCTTTTATTATGTTTTTTGTTACTATATTGTAACCTATTTAACATTGACAAAAAAAAAACGTATTTAACAATTATTTATTTCAAAATGGTATAGCTAAGAATTTTTTCCGACGAAACTCAGTTTGGAGATATGCAGGCACGGCACGACACAATTAAAAAATCGCACGACATGATTAAGTGAACGGGCTAGCAAGGCACAACACAAAAAAAGGCATGGCCCAGCACAATTAAGTAAACGGACCGGCACAGCAGAAAACATAGTTGGCACGAAGCTAAATGGATTGAGCCTGCAGGGCCTGTTTTACACCTCTAGTTGTGTTGGCCCGGACCGTTTGATACCTCTAGTTTGAAGTGTCTTATGGACCATACAAAAAGTATAAAAGCCTTGCAAAATCTTTGGATATTTTGATAGATCCGTACTAGATGCTCTTTATAACCGTCCACTCCAAAGTAGATACTAGAAACTTTTCGAGAATGAAGGGTAGTCCGGTTGATTGGTGATTTTGCCCCTTATATAATTGACCAGGATTCGATTCTTCAGGGTCAGCCCGCATAGAGTAATTTCTTGTGATGAATCTCTAATCACGACGTGGATGGCTTGCCTTTGACCAAATCGGGGTGGTGATTAGTCCAACTAGGCGTAAACTGACCCAAATACTGTTCGTGGGGGAAAAAAAAACCATTCTGAAAATCCATTGAGAGGAATTGCAGTGATATCATGATATGGATCCAACTACTAAACACCACTCATCAAAGCACATATAAAAGAACATTAATCACCTTCAACTTCCATCGAATGCACCATCCTTGTGGTGGTACAAGCAAATTGAGGTAGCAATAGCACCATTGCCGGAATAAGGGAGCCACCCACATTTATATCACTTCTAAAAGACAACTGGTGTACTATACTTTTATGGAAAGGAGGTTGTCATTAAAATTGTGTAAGAAAATTGATTTATGCACTACCCTAATTGATTCAAACACTCTTTCTTTTTCTTTTTCTTTTTCTTTTTCCTTTTGTCTTTTAGCTCGTGAATTGGGAGAATGTTCGTATCAATTAGGGGAGTGTAGAAATCAATACCCTAAATTAATCTAGCAGTTTGAGGTTGTCATTAAAATTAGGTAATTGATTTACACAACCCCAATATCAATTTGGGGGTGTAGAAATCAATCCCCTAAAATTAACTCAAAATGGTACCATGTTCGGTACGGCATTTATCATGTTACAACTATGGAAAGAGCATTTTTAGCTATAAAACATGTGAAAACTTATCTTCATAACAAAAAGGAGGACTAATTATTGAAAGAGAATTTGTTGAAATTGATTTCCAGTTAAAAAAAAAAAAAGAAAGAGAATTTGTTGAAGAAATCAACTCACATTCGATAATAGATAAATTCTACACTCTAAACCATCGCAAAGTCCAACTTCAATAGTGTACATTTTTTTTTAATACTTTTTCTATTGTATATATTTTTTAACATTTATATATTTATGTACAAGTTTTTGTTAGCCCAGGGTAAATTATAGTCCCGGCTCCTCCCTTGATTTGCATTTGTATCTTCCTTGTAGATACAATTTTCGCCACTCCCAACGCCTGCATCAATGATCTACAATCATGAGCAAAACTGTTTAGAAAATCAATATGTGGTTCACCAAATGCTACTTTTAGTTAAAGTAGCAACCAAAATCCTCAAAACCACCCTAATATCAGTCTCTCTATACAGTAGGTGAACAATTTTGGTGCGGCATTGTTCACGCACCTCTCTCTTTTTTATTACTTTTTTACTATTTAGCTAAAGTAGTGTTTTCCTGGGAGGAGTAGGAGAAGAAGAAAGAATAGTTTAATATAATAAAGTTAGAATAGAGAATCTGATTTTGTAAGATTTTGAAAAAGTGACTTGCTAAATTATAAAATACTACGTTTTTGAGGTTAAATTTGGCTTCTTCTTTTTTTTTTTTTTTTTTTGTGTTTGATAATGATGCTCTCTGAGAATTGGATTCCTGCAGCCATGAAAATTTCCCCTTTTCACAATGAAAAGTGCAACCATTTTCTTTTTACAACTTTTTTTTGTGATTCGCACGTGATATTACAAGGATTTATTATAGTGCACGCACCATAAAAAGTCACCCTTCAAATTGTTGGCTAGAGACTGCGTTTGTTTCCAACATATATACAGAATTTTGTTGGCAATAGCAAATGAGTAAAGGGTGAGCAGCTTGGAGTGCGAAAAAACATAGTCACGGTGAATTCCTTAGTCCTGACGGAATGCCCTTTGACTAAATTGGGAGAAGATTAGTTGAGGTGTGCGTAAGTTGACTCGGACACCTCTAACTGCCGAACATGACAAAAATAAGTACCAAAATGCGTTAGTCCATCGCAGGAGATCCCGACGTCAAAATTTCGCCAACGATAACATTAATTAATTTGATTTAGCAATTCGAAATAGATGAATGCATAATTTGTCATTTCATTGAAGGGCCACATATAATTTTTCCTTCTTTTTCTCACTATCAAGTTGCCATTCTTTTGTTTATTCTATGAAAAACATAAAAGACAATGGCAGAGTCCAATCTAAATATGTGGCCATACACTTTACAATCTTATGTTATAAGCATAATCTATTTCTTCTATGTTAGCGTTAATTAACTTGAGTCTTACTTAACAAAAAAAAACTCGAGAATCGACTCTTGTAGGGGGCGGAGCCTAGATTTCCATACATTGGGCCAAGTAGAAAATGAAAAACAAAATATGAACGAGAGTTGTGACCCTGTCATCATATCACATGATAGTAACTCAGGCAATTAAAGCATAATGAGCATACGCTGAGGATACGACGTCATCAGGCCTTCAAAATCCAAAAATGCATTATAGGAAAAGTCATTGTAGGCGACTCCATTCAAACACTTAAAAAAAAAAAAAAAGAAGGGAAAATCAAAAAACATAAATAAAAAAAAAATCCAAGAAGTTCCATGGACATTTGATATTTTGAACTATATGCTTTCGTCAGTTCTCTGTTTGCATTATATGCTTTCATCAGTTCTATATGGTCTGTGTTGAACTATATGGTTAGGCCTCGTTTGTTTGACCGGAAATAAATGGATGAGATATGAAATTTTTGAGATATTGCTCAGGACATCAATGGATAGAGAAAATCCATGTCCAGTGTTTGTGTTCAACGGGATATAACCATTGGAAAACACTTTTTAGGTTGAAAAATTCATATCTCATCCAAATCCCAACACCCCCATGGGATTTTATATCCCGTACGGATTGAGATAAAACTTGGTGAGAGATTTCAAATCCCATTCAAAAAAAAGTTAACAAATATGAGATTTTGGATCCCACTCCATCCCAACCCCAAATCCCACCAAACAAACACAGCCTATGGTCTGTTTGCATTATATGCTTTCATTAGTTCTCTGTTTTTTATTTCTTTCTTTGAACTTGTGTACTTTCACCGGTTCAAAGGGGGAAAAAAAATTGCAAGTGTATTCATCAGGAGAATATGGAAATTATTTCCCAAACAAAACAAAAATGAATTTTCTATTGTCAATCCACCAAACTAACAATAAGTAAATAAAAAAGTAAAAAGGCTAACAATAAGTAAATAAAAAATTAAAAAGGCATAAATTCCAATGTAATTATTTCACTTTTTAATACGTTTTCATACGCTTTTAACATATTTTAATAACATTTTTAAATTTTAACGACAGGTCATGAAGCTAATTTTAGAATTTTCCCATGAACAAAGATAGGACGAATTTACACAAAAATGGTACTAACACAAAGTTTTTTGAAAATGACCCCCAAACCTTCTCCTTTTTTCTGACCCTACCGTGCAGAAAGGGCCAAAAAAAAACAGTGGGTCCCACAAAGAGTTTAAGTCAAAGTGATAGCCAATAGTGAGATGCCACGTAAGAAAAGATGGAAGCAGAGATGCAGTATTTGGGACCAGAAAATACTGGGGAAATTCTACTCTTGTGAAAGTGTCAAATCGTTGACTCTCCTGCTCCCTCTTTTGCTTTTACCCCTTCACGTGCCATATCAGATCACCCCCCTGAAAAAAGAGAGAGAGAAAAATAGTTTATGAATTAGCAGTCACAATTTAACAAAATCTTTTCAGGTGCAATAAAATTTTTATAGAATCCCTCTATACTGGATTTTGACCTGATTTTAATTGAGGCTTTCGTCGTTGGATATTGGGATATTTTTCACAAGAGAATCGGTTTAAGTATACGTAAACTGATACTACAAACAAGCTAAACTGAGCTGAGTGATGAAAAAGAAAAAGAAAAAGAAGACAAGTAAAGAATAAAGTAATTAAGGAAGAGAGTTGAAGATAAGTATATTTTAAATTTTCGTGCTATTATTCCCGAAAAAAGTAATTTTTATAATCATGTGATCCAAACACTCGAAAATTAGCAGTTTTTTTTTTATTTTTTTATAACCAGATGTCCGGGCTTGCTTATGAGCAGACATTGATTTTTCAGAACCACCTCATCGCACGATTTTCAATAAGTTTTCTCTCAAATTATTACTCTCATCTCTCTCTCTCTCTCTCTCTCTCTCTCTCTCTCTCTCTCCCTCTCCCTCATAAAATAAACCGAACAAATTGTCAATTTTCTGGTTTCTCTCTTTGTTTCTTTCGGAAATTCAAAAAGTTTATGTGAGTTGTGAGCTTGTCTGTTCTCTCACTGGCCAAAAATTCAAACAAGTCTCACCATATCATATGCAAGCAATTTTCTCACTGTAAAACATTATTTTCAACACAGCAGAAGAACAAAAAAACGGAAAAAAAAAAAAAAGAAAAAAAAGTAGACGGATGAAATGGAAAAGGGGAAAATAGAATATTTGGTAAATTTGTTTTGTTTGTGACACTTCGCAACAAGTCCTCGGCATATTATTTTCGAGTAAAACAACAAAATATGTTAGGGGCATAATTTCCTTTTCATCCCTTAAAAAGTGAAAATATCGAACGCTTGCTTAATTGGCCGAATTGCTTTCAAAAGCTAAAATCTCAAAATTTGCTCATAATTTTATCCGTGAAAGGAACGATCGTACAATATTTTGTTCCCCTCACTCTCACTCCAAACGTCTAAAAAACTGAACCTTTGGCACCAAAGGAAAAAATGGATTGTTAGGCGTCCAAACAGAGCCCTTCCCAACCGAATTTGGAGACCAAAAAATGCATCGTTTTTTATGCACAACGCTTCCTCAAAGGTGATACAGTCAGCACAAAAAAGTACCCTCTCAAATCAAGTTGAGAGAGGACATTTTCAATTGCTAAAATGGATCCTACATTTCAGATATCTTTTCATATCAGTAACTTCCATTTTCCAGAAAGTTTATTTGGAAAGAAAAGGAATATTAAGCATTAACCTAAGTATGACTCTTGTGTTCATTTCCACCAAATTAAAGTGAGTGTTTGGAAGTCGATAAAGTAGGAAGTTAACAGCTAATTCAATCCTTTTAAGTACACACAAGTCTCCAAAGTAAAGCAACTTGCAGCCAAACTTTAGTCACCAAATACATCTTTTTAGGAGAAAATTAAGGGATTATGGTCTCGAAATGAAGTAAAGAAACTACTCCCTCCGTCCCTAAATAAATAAAAGTAGAATATTTCATTTTCGACTGTAAATGTATGTTTAGAAAAATTAATGGATAAAAGTTTATAAAATTAAAATTATTATTTTACCCTCTGAAAAGATAATTGGTAAGGAGATAACGTGTACAAGAGAAAAATAATTTTAAAAAGTACGGTAAAAGTTAATGTGAAAGGTATAATGATGTTTCTTTAATAATTTAGATTACGAAGCAACACATTTAAAAGGGGACGGACACGGAGAGAGTAACAAGTTTGAACCAAGGAACAGATCAATTTTCTTCAATAAATGCAATTACCAAAAAACAATCGCAGGCTAAAAAATTTTATTCGCCACCGAAGTTATGAAACTTTGAAATTTAAAAGGAAACTGGCATCTATAAAATCACGCGGGACGAGTCAAGAACGAGTTACAAGAATTGCGGAGTTTATTAGTAGATTCATCTCAGGCATCATGTAACACACATAATAGACTCATACAGCAACAGTATCTATGTTAGAATATAGAATGAAAGGGTGAATGCATAAATGTAGGACAAGTTCTAGTCAAAAGAATCCACCCAAAAGGGGCCCACGGTCCTCTTTATCAAGGATTTCTTACCTTAAAATCAGCATCCAAAAGGCACCCATCATGGTTATATTTCTCAGTCACAAATAGCAGACAAAATAACAATGGTTTACCAAGCAACTCCATGTGACTTGAAGTTGATAGTGACAGAAATGGCAATTACCAGCAAATTAGAATCTGAGAACTATATAGCTTAAAATCCATCCACCAAAGCATTGGCGCGTAACATTTACCGAGCCACATAACAACAAAACCCTAAGCAGAATTGGGAAACAAAGTATTGCCATTTTCGACAGTTGAACTACTAAATGAAAGCCTTCAGTCGGTAAAAGATTGCCTACCCTGCTCTATCTTTTGTAAATACCCAGCCTCGGGTAACAAAATTGGCCACAATGCCCGTAACTGTTCAAAGTGTGTTATACCTATTTCCTTTTCCCCCAGACCAGACACGGGGGTTCACCCCTGTATACCTTTTACTATACCACCAAAGTACTTAAATATTTGACAACACCAATTAGATGACCAGCATTTACAAGTAAAATAGATACCATCAACTCAGCAGAAGAACATAGAACCAGCAACGTCTTTGTGGAGCCTTGGCAGTTCAGGAACGGGAATGGCACTTCCTGCTGTTGTGAGGCTTTTATGTCCCGAAGATGTTTCAGAGAAGTCCTCAAACTTGATAAATTGCCCCATTTGGGCTGCAGCAAGGTGTGCATAGCAGATGGGAGCCACTAGAGAGAGGGAAAGCAGTTAGAGAGAGTATAAGAGGTGAAAACAAGATTCCAAATACGAAAGAAATAGAGAAGTAAGAAAAGACACGGTGTGACATACCAATTGAGATTGCGCAAGTACTCCTTTGGTAACTGAAAAGTGAAAGGGCCAAAGATGAATGCTTAGCATCATTTTCAAAAGCTGAAACATTAGGTACATGGAAGAATCAATGGGGTTGAAAGCTTACACATATGATAGCGAGTGGATAAGATTCTGAAGATCATCAGGAGGGAAACCAATCTCATCAATCAACACATGGTAATGCGCAGGCCGAGAAGTTCCCTGTCATATGAAAACAAAATGAAGAAAGGACAAGCGAACAAAAGGCAAGTTTATTCCTTTTATACTAGCCAACCTTAAAATTGTGGCTAGACGAACGGATGTGTATTAGCATCGTTTTGGACAAAAACTGGAGAACTTAATGTAGCATCTTGGCAATATCAGCACATTGAGGTCTTGACAATATGGTTGTATAAGATCAATGAGGGAACTAGAATTACAATTGTGGCTACAATTGTAGATTATGAAATGCAAGCATATAAGAACATCACCAAATGATGAGCACACTTGATTCTGTAAGCCATATTTAGCAGCCAAAAAAAATCCAAATACTCGATCAGGACTCGAGGCTCTCACGTTAAAATCGCCTCAAAATTCAGAGTTGATCAAAGAAAAAAAATCCCAAAACTAACAGTAGAGAAACACTTTGTGGACTGGTAGAGGGCTTAGAGGCAGTTCCATGTTTTGTCCCCAAATAAAATAGATGGTCTTCTTTCAATTTCCTCGATCTTTACAAAACCAAATAAAAATCTAAACAAGAACCCTAGCTACTGGATATGCCCAAATGCTATGCTTTACGAGTTAACAGAGTCTCAGAAAATGCAGCATGACTACTGTGAAACAGATCAAAGCTGTTTACCATGCATTAATCATACAACCCAGAAAGGAGGAAAAGGGTTCTATCAACAACAAAAAGGAGCAAAAAAGTGCAATAACTTACTATCATTCCTGCCTGAGCACACAAGTAGAAGTCATAGTTCCTTGGATGCACAACATTTGTATCAACGACTGTACCTATTGAAAACAAGAAGGTAATGAACATGTTCAGGGGGTAAGTCATTAAACAATCATGCATGAAGCAAAAACATATGCAACCAAGTAAGGAAACTAACCAGGAGGAACGTTATCAGGGGAACCTGATTGAAATAGCTTCGTATGGTGATTCTTTTGAGCCACAATCACAGTGAACTTGGGAACCTTCGATTCGCCAAGGTGCTGGAAAGCCTGCAGTAACAAAAAAAAAGAAGTCCACAGATGAAACTCAGATCAAGAATACGATCTGAACCATTTCAAGGGAACATGGCTATTTCATCTTTCCCATCCGATGCAGAATAAAAAAAACCATCTATTTCGAACAAAGAAGATTTTTACAGATTTGCAGATAACAAAAACTTAGCTGAAACCACATATTTGGACACCAGCAAAAGCTTCTACTACTTGAAGGGCCCAGAGGTCACCTACAATCATAATGTATGCCCCAAAAGCAAAAGAATGCAGAACCTTGCATAGAAAGCCCCAAGAAGAGTCTTGGATCATTTGATGCAAGTGATCGGCCAAAAACTTTAACCGAATGCGCTTGTGGTCACAGGGATTCCTAGTATTTATGATGATTAGCATGAAGAATAATCCCTACGTCTATGCCTGGTGCATGCCCCGTTCATGTATGGGTAAATAGATTGTAGCTATAATCAGAAATACATTTATATGGAGAAAAAAACTGATAACAGGAACTATATAAAAACAAATCCAGTCCATATTGCACACGGGAAAGAACCTTCAGCATTTGATCCAGCTCATGTGTCAGCACTTGATTAAATTGAGATTCGCTCACCCCATCCCTAGGAAATAGGTAAAAGTTCAGTGAGGCAAGGAATGACTTAGTAATTCAGTGGCATAGATTGAAGGTGCAAACAAAAACTTGAAACTTGTCCCAAATGAAGTAGGGAGGAGTTCAAAACAGGGATTCTAAACATACCTGCTACCGTGCAAGTGTTAAAAACTCAGTCAGTGTTTTGCTAAAACCTATTTGTATTAAATAAAGAACAAAAGAGAAGCAAATGTAGCAAATTCCACCCCAACAACATATTGATACCTGAATACTACTATCTGAGCAGGTTTACGTCCATTGCTCGTCTGGTAGAAATCAATCAGTAGTTCCCTATAGCAAGATAACTCAATAGAGATTAATGCTTTTTGTAACAATATGTTGGTTGCTAAAGTTTTAGCAAATGAACACCGTGTTGACCAAATTCACTTGTATTTACCTCATAATCCCATCATCATCTCCATTTGCCAAGGGCTTGTACAAGCACTCGATCATTTCTACCTTGGACGATTGTGTCCGTACAGCTGCTCTATACCTTGATATCAGCGGCCAAGAGCGAGATCCAACAACCTAAAATGATCAGCCCATTGGATGAGAAACAACACAAATAATACGCAACGGTAACCAGAATAAATGATCCAGATGCTAGGAAGAAAGTAGGGCATTGGCCATACCGCCGCTACGGAAGGAACATCTGATCGGCCGGGAGAGCCATGAGAAACGTCCATCCCCAGAATCATAGTCGGGGTATCTTTAATCAGAGGGATACGAGATGACTGCTCTATTGCCAGCAATGAGTTTGTCCCTCCAAGCTATTGAAAGAAACATACAGAATTATCAACGGACAGTTTACTACGAATGGAATTGTGGTAAAACAAATTTGTATGATATATTACAAACTACCTTGGAGTTTATTTTGAGAAGCACATTTGTCAAGTACTGGTCGTTGATCTTAGTAGGGGAAATACATTGGGTGGCTATACCAAATTCAGTTAAACTCTTTTTCTTCCAAGGCCCTTGAAAGCACAATGAAATCTTAGTATACTGTATACTATACTGTCAAAAAATAGAAAGAATTAAAGAAACCCAAGTCATGCTTACCATAAATGTCAGAATTTTTCCGTTCAGGCAAGATGCAGAGAATAAATTGAGGAGGACCTGGGAGTTTTGCTGTGATCAGTTCAAACATCTTATCAACTCGTGCAACAGGGCCAGACCTTCTATATTGTTGATCTTCCTCAATCAGTGTGTGTGGCCGTTCAATAGGCTGCTCACGTAGGGGAAAAAATGACTAATTTCATCAAGCGAAGCTTTTATGCAAAAATAAAAGCCCTAGGACAAATAAATAGAATACAGCGACCTACAATGCCCTTGTTCCGTCCACAAGTGATAAGATCTCGGGAAAGATGACTTGTATCACATCGAGCAGAGAAGTTGACAATCACCCACCGATCAATTTTGACAGGTTTTAAGAGATGCTTCAAAGGAACAAAAGGGGGGGAAAAAAGGAGGAGAATCATTAGCTACCAAATTAGAAATCTGATGATTTAAGTAGAGTAAGGGATGTGGGAAAATAATCAATTGCGGCTCCACCCCCTAAAGTCAAAGCACACTCTTCCTTTATTTCAAGCAAAAGAAGGGAATACCTTGTTGTTAAAGTTCCACCTTCCATTACGTGGTACACAGTCTTCATTATTTCCAACCTTCAACTGCAATGAAGAACAATAGAGGGGGTTAAAACTTAAAAAGACGTAAGAGCTGAGGATGGATGTCATATATGATAGGAAAAGGTGCAGACTAGATCATTCAGTAAATATGGAGGAAATTGTCAATCAATTTGTAGTTTAAAAGGTATTCTTTAACTACCTTAGGTGCCTCAAGGACGCGCCCATCAACTTGAGTAAGTTGCTTCTCTATTGAAATGCCACAAGCAGCAAGAAGAGGGTCATCGTCGTATCGATAGTTTTTAACCGCCTGCCAAATTGAGCGAGAATTATAATCGAAAGAATGAAAAGCAATCGGAACATGCATTGAGATGGGAATGGGAACTTACATCAGTCACAACTCTTATTCTTTCCTGAGGCTTTTGCCTCGACTTTTCAACCAAAGATGCTCTCTGCATTGAAGACAATGCCTTTGTATAGCGTTGAAGAGAAACAAGAGAGCAAAGCTGCAATACAAGGAAGATAAACAAGTCAAAACCTATGCAGAAGAAAAGTCGGTCTGCTGGCAGAGTATCAATAAGAAACAAGAGAGTAATTCATAAAAACAGGAAGCATTTACATACCTCCAGTGGAAGATAGCTAGGCTTCTTTGATTTGCCAACATTAAGGCATGGCATATATGCAGAATACTTCAGCTCTATGTTACGGTGTTTGGTAAAATACTCGTACACAGTAACCTCCAGCGTCTCTCCATCCTTCCCACCATCACTACTCCTCACTTTCAGAGGGAAACTAGAAGAATTAAGCAAAAAGTTGAGTGAGTTTTTTTTTTCATCTGGAATGCATCATAACGAAATTTTCAATGAAGTTCAACAAGTACTTACAATTGCTGATTGCAAGGCTTTTCACTCAAGCCTGTGATCTTAAATTCCCGGTTATTATGCCTCGTCTTAACCCTCATGTTTTTCAACATTCTCTTAGCCTAAACATATGTAAATTTAGAAATATATCAACAGACAAGAGATTAGAAAACATGGAAGATCGGATGCTATAAATAGTTGACAGGGACAACCTTTGTCCAGTCTATGTTTCGAGGATCCCGTGCACTCTGATTGGCTAGCAGAAAATCGATTACAGGCCCAGGTGTTAATATCATAGTGGTAGATACATCTGCACAAATTATTGCAATCAGCCCTAACAAGTAACAGGAAAAGGGCAACTCAGCAAGTGGCAGCTAAAGAAACTGAGAGGAATCATACCCATATTCAAAGATAAACCACCAAGAGTTGGGCGAAAGCTAGCATGGAACCCCCGACAGCCAGTTACACCTCCTCCAACATCAGTTAAGTTTCTGGAGTCGTCGTGAAAGAAAGACTGCCTCACCAAAAGGCAACCCCTGGAATTTCACAGCCATAGTTTCAATTGGTAAGAAAAGCATGGTAAGGGGTTGAAAAGTTACAGAAAACAAAGGAGAATATCAAGTACCTGTTAGCTGCTTGCTGCCTCAGTATAATGTCAAGCACTCTCAGTGCATCTTGACTTTTTTCTGCCTCAGCTCCATGGAGAGCAAGGGCTATGGACTTCAAAGGTATTTTGGCTGCATAACTGATTTCAACCGTGAAAGAATTGGGGTGTAATGACCGCTTCGACCTTTTGCTGACCTCACCAGGGCTCCCACTGTGAGCTGGGCTGCCACTGCAGTAAAAATACCGTGTAAGTCTTGGGACCATTTTAGTCTTGAAGTAAAATTAGCATAACGTATAACTATTCAACTGAACAGATCCAATCATAAGACTTACCGTTTCACAAATGACTCCTCGAGTACCACGGCAAACTCCAACTTGTTCTGTGGAAGAGGCCCCACTGTGTACAAACTTTTCTCTCCATCGTATGCAAACTGCTTCTCACCAAGTTCAGAGGAGTATGTCTGGTAAAGTTTGTCAATAACTCTTCTCCCAATTCCCTTGCTCTCAACAGCTCTCTTATCTTCAGAATTAATTGAAACCTGCATGTATAATACAGTGCAATAAGTGTAACATAGTACAACTGGAGGCACAAAATAGAACAAATGGACAGATGATAGATAACTTACAGTGTACTGATAAAATATTTCATCTGGGGACTTGACAAGAACTTTGAAATGGTTTGCCAACAATGAAACACGCCGCCCAGCACTACCAAACCCTGGCCTACTGATAAGAGAATGTTTTGGGGAATCCAGCTTTTCTGGCTTTACATTTGGTGGTATAATTGGTGGCGGTGGTAACCCTTTCTCCATCTGTTACTCAAGCAGAATCTAATACCATTAAAAAAGGAAGCATTATGTTTAGATAAACGAAAATAAGCAAATAAAACACCAGAATAGCAATTCAAGGAACACATACAAGGATCCAACAAACAATCTGAAGATCTGAGCAGGTTCTAAGAAGAAGATAAATTGATTAACACCCCTTATCCTAGGCCCCACTCTACTAAAACAGTCTAAAAAATTACTTTAAACAGGTTCCAGGAGCAAACAACACAATCTGCATTCCAAATGCAGTGTCATCAAGTAAAGACAAAGCATGAGTTAAATTTGGAATAAAAATAATCTGTGTCATACTAATCATTTCAGAATTCATCCAATACAATCTGAAACAATCCCCCATTGATAACAATTTATTCATAATGTGAGCTCTTTCCCATAATTTGACAATTTAACAACTATGTCAAATGCATGTGGTGTGTCGTATAACAATCAAAGTCATCCAAAAACACCACTCAATCCTACACAAGACATGTACAACCAGACATGAAAAAGGATGAGCAAGTGTTAGCTTCACATTGTGCATAAAATAATTCTTGTAAAGCTATAAAAAAATAATATGTATTTGTTTTGAGATATTACTAAAAACGAGTAGAGCACACACAGAGACTTGCTGCTTAGTCTGCTTTAAATCAATTCAAGCTGCATATATAAATGTTGTGCACCGTCACAAGAAGTAATAGAAACACAATAAAATTGTGAGACAACCATTCATATTATCAGAACAACTAAAGAATACTAAATATAAAAAGCTACAATGATAGCAGTAATACTAGTAGTAGTCTTCGCCAGTGTAACACTTTAAAACTACACGGATCGCAGTCAAAGCTGCTTATCATTCCATTAGTCCGTCAACAAGTCAAGCCAAAAAGTTAGGAAACTATTAAATCTAACCATCTATTTGCACCTCTTTATAGTAAATCCAAAATAAAGCACAATTATTCTTCTTCCTCCAACCTAAGTCAACTATGTAATAGCGAACTATGGCAGTTCTCATCAAGTTCGGGAAATAAACAAGGACAACCAATTGATCATTTAGAATGACAAAAAAAGGCTGTGAAGAATCAACACAATAGTTAGGAAACTAAGAAATTCTGGTAATATTTCTCTTTTTTAATAAATCATGAAACAAGCTTCACAAGATAACTTCCTAATCATTTTTTGCAGGTTCCGTAAAAGTGACAATAAACTTCTCCAGAGTAACCAATACCTGTAGGCTGTAGCAGTCAAATCTATTGAAACTTGAGCCAAAAAATCAAGAATAAATCCATTGAAACTCGGGCCAAAAAATCATGAATATTACTGAATTTAACCATGCACCACTTTTTTGTTAATTGCCAAATAAAGCATTAGTATTATTCTTTCTCCTAGCGAAGACAACTCTTCAGACCAAACTACGACAACACGAGATGTGTGGAAACTCCACTTGGACAAAAACTGGTGTATGAAATCAAGAAAATAGTACCCAAGAACCCAACAGTGAAATGGACAAAAACTAATGTATGAAATCAAGAAAATACACCCAAGAACCCAACAGTGAAAAAGAGAGCCTCCTCCGTGTATGAACAGATAAAAACGACTCAGATTTTGTCAAAATACCAACAAAAAACAAAAGGAGAAAAAATGTTATACTCAATGATGTCTTAGATTAAACAAAAACAACATAAAACACACGTAAACACAAGTTTTTTTGGGGTAAAGATACTTATCCCATATAAAGACCAAACACAGAATACAAACATCAGGGCAAAATGCTGGACGCTATAGTTGGTCATGCAAGACCAAACAAAAACAGAAAAAGAAAACAAAAGGCAAAGTTAAGTCTAACTCTGTAAGAATGCTTTAGATCCCGCATATAGCTGTGTGTATAATAGCAACAAAGCAAAGACAAGCATATAAGCAACATTGGCTACTAAACAAGCAAAATCAGCAGATAAAAACAAAGATAAGACAGAATAGTAGTGAAGAAAGCATAAGAACAGAAAAATCATGGACTGAAAACGAAGCAGACGAAGCAAGGAGCAACAGAATCATCAGAAATCATCAATGTGGCCACTAAAACAAAGAAACCTCGCCTATATTATGCTATAAATCAACGATTCAAGTCCATTCGTCAAGTATAAAACAGAATACACACATACAGAGAGAGAATCAAAAGAATGTTGAAGAACCGCAGTGAGAGAATGCACATACATTACAGCGTGTAAGCAAAATCGAAAGATACGAAGCGAAAACCACTCTCAATCTCACCTTCTCTTCGCCTCCCAAAGAGCACAGCTAGGGTTTCTGAAACGGAGATTTGAAGAAGCAGAAAAACACCCACACACTCTCTCTCTCTCTCTCTCTCTCTCTCCCTCTTTTCTCTCGCTCTTCCGTCCTTCTGTCTGCTTTCGAACAAAAATAGAGCGAGAGACTCTGGACTCTGGAGGGAAAGTTTCTCTGCTTTGAGGCGAAAAAGGCGATTCAATTCTGTTTACCCGCATTAGCAAAAAGAAAGAAAAAAAAAAAAATTGGTTGCAAACTTTCCTGCCGTTGATTTCGCATCAGTACCATCTGATTTTGGACGAACGGCTAAGGATCCGTTTCTTGCAATTGTGGGGACCATGTGGTTTCCACCGGTACGGTTAATTTACAACCAAAGGTGGTAAATACTTAACCCATGGGTTAAGTTAACTTTTTTTTCCCGACTTGGGTAGCACGGAAGGAAAATCCAAAAGATGGAAGAGAAAATTTTCAGTGCTTTCTGGGTATTGCACATGTGGTACCCGCTCAGCAATCTCATTCAAAGAATCTCGTCGTCTCTTCATTTCACAAGAATCTCGGTCGTCAGTCACGATCGATCCGGTCCGAATTTTAGAGAGAAAAAATAAGAGAGAGAGTGCTTGGGTGAGAGGAGAGAGGAGAATTAATCTGGGCCGTCTAAAATACGGCTCGGCTCGGCTCGGCTCATATTAGGTACCAGATGGCAATAACCACTCGGTTCATATTGGGTACCAGGTGGCAATACCCAATTTTTTTCCCCAAAATATGGGTATCTTTGGTGATGCGAAGCACTGGATAGAGGAGAGGGTTAGGGGAGTTTGATTGGCCGTTGTGAGGCGGTTATTACGCGAAATTACAGCGCGTTGTTACGTACTAGTACTATATTTTTACAGTTTGCTAATTTAATGGCCTACTAGTTGGAAGGTAGAAATTGGGAATTCCAAAGGTTTGGGAGATGTTTAATGACAGGAGAAGGGGTAAATATGCAATAATTAAAACAAAGTAGTAGGTGAGATTATCAAGATAGGAGTAATAAACTCTTGTATATCATAATTGTCGCGGGGGAATGACTATAATACACATTTATTAAAGTGTGTACTATATGCGCCTATTGTATAGTCTGTATTGTGTCACCTCGTATAATTGTAACATTTTTTAGTGTCTCGTACCTCCTACATTAAAAATTTGTAACATTTCAGAAATATGATTGATGACGTATAGTTCATAACATTTTTTCTTTTATACAAAGAAATCGTAACCTTTTATTCATAAATACATCGATTTGTAAAAATTTGGTCATGCAAAACATTTTATTCATAAATAATTTTATTCTAGGGTGTTTAGTCTTTCCTTGTTGTGGTACTATTACTCATGCAAAAGAATACAAAGAAATGAAGAATTGGGTTGAGTTAGAGTTAATAGTGACCGCCTTCAAAGTCACTTTTTTTAATTAAAAATATTATTTTAGTTCTTCAAATTATGTGGTTGGAGATGC
>CM029273.1:9680763-9755226 GCA_016920895.1 Vaccinium myrtillus
ATGGTTGTTAATAGTTTATAGTAAATGGCAAACTTTTTTATTGACCTTAATGTGGAAACAACTAAATTAAACTTGTTGACAGATCAAGTGCTCTTGGAGTTGATAGTTATTGGTTGTCATGTAATATGCCTTTTTCAATCCCAGCTCTAGAATGAGCATGAAATGAAGGAAATGACCCTAAGCACAAAAAAGGCAAAAGTCATCGTCACTCTTGTTAAAAAAAAGGCTATCACTGCTCTTGTAAATTGAGTATTTTAAAATGGCAAGGGCAACTTCTAGTCTAGTATGACTAACTTATGATTGCCAAGTACTATCTTATGTTCTCTCGTGTATTACAAAAGCCAAACCAAGGGCCGGAGCAAGATTTCATGATGAGAATGTAAAAAGAAAAATTCGCAACCATTAACCAAAAAAAAAAAAAAGAAGCTATGGGGCGATTGGGGCAATGAAGGGTGAGTTTTGAGGGCCCAAACTCAATTTTTTTGTCTCGCCGTATGTTATCATAACATACATTAGTAGAGGGGATGAGAGAGAGAGAGAGAGCAGAGAAGAGAAGAGAAGAGAACGTTGGTAAATTTTCTAAAGAAAAAACTAAAATAACATTAGTTTATTACTCTAAACACCCACACAACCCCATTCTATGGGTACAGCCGTACAATCCCTCTTGCACATATTGTGCACAAATGGGTGTATGGGGCCAACAAATGATTTCAGCTGTTTATTAAGTTAAAAAATAATTTTTAAGTTGCCTTGAAAAAATCAGTTCAGTCAAATAATTTTAAGTATTTAAAGTTATTCAATGTAGCTGATTTTTCGCAGGCTAACTCAAAAAATTTATTTGAAATTTATAAACGGTTCGAAATATTTGTGTGACTCCACATATCCATCTGTGCACAATTTGTTCAAGAGGGTTATGTACCCATAGTTTTATTGTTTCGGAAATGCTAACTAAAGCCCTATGCGCTCAAGATAAGTGGTACTGGTACCCAAAATTTCATTTGTTTGAGTAGTCCTTTATCTTGTCTTGTCTGGAAAAGAATACTCATTTCACTTGACAATTTTAACCCTCACCTTTTCTACTAACAACAAATTTAACACTAAAGTACCAATAAAATACACAACATACAAAAAAGTTAAAAATTTGGATTTTTCGAAGTAAAGCACATGATTCAAGTAGTAGCAATTAAAATCACACGTCATTAGAAACTTTCAAATTACGTTTTTGAGGGGAAAAGTAGTAGCAATTACAATCCCACGTAATTCAAGCAGTAGCAATTACATTCCCATGTAATTAGGGAAAAAGAGCACTCTTGCATTTATGAAAGACCAGATACATATTGCATTGAAAAATGCCCAAAATATAGGATCCGGGGTGGGTGTTGTGTGGTAGGTGTTGTGCGCCATGTTGTGTGGTAAAACGACGTAGTTTTTTGCACACCTCTGAAGCTTCCAAAGACCTTGTTTGGAAGGAGAAAAAAACCACTACAAAGTGCCTAAACCCAAAGCGCCTAAACCCAAAGTGCCTAAACTTAAAGTGCCTAAAACAACTATATCCTATCCCAAAGAGCCTAAATTCCCTAAAATTGAACCCTAAAATTGAACCTCAAAATTAACTCTCCAAACAGGGCCTATTGAAGTGTACCAAGAAAATGAACAAAACTACGTCGTTTTGCCGCACAACACGGCGCACAACATGTACCGCACAACACCTCCCCCGAATTCCAAAATATAGGAGTAGAACTTTACTTCCATTTACAACAATGTTTTTTTCCCCCCATAATTTTACATCACAACTTTGCACGAGCCAATTACATGCATCACAGCAGTTGACAAACAAAAGGGGATGAATTAGACAACCATAAAAAATCTCTTTCTTCTTTTGGCTGAAGAGATTGCAAAAATTGCAAGTAAATTGGTTGGCAATTCATCTGCAAAGAAAAAAAATTCCAAGAAACTACATATTGCTCTACCTTTGAAACATTTTTCATTTTAAACACCAAAAAAAAAAAAAAGACTGAATATTTCCCAATTACATAAAACTTAGAAAAAACAAAACAGCACACTGGGAATTGGAAAACAAACTCACCTTGCTATTACTCCATCATTTGTTGTAGAGAAGCTACTGCAAGGAACTCTTGTAGTTTTAGGCAAAATAACCAGTAGCCTTAAGCTTTGATCTAAGCTTAAAAGATGCTTGCTCCAAGAGCAAGAGCAAAAGGCAAAAGTGCTCCACCAACTTTTCTAGTTTACCACTGTGACAAATTAAAAGGTTAAATAATAAGCACATTCATCTCACCAATAAAACCTAAAACGTGAAATAGATATTGTGCTTACTTAATACTTCAAAGAGAACACAGGATTCAAGCCCATACCACTTGAGGATATCTTCTTTTTCTTCCTTTGTGAAGCAATGCCATGTTCAACATTTTCCTTGTCTGGGCATGTGGTGATATTATGGCCAACCTTTCTACACCATCCACAACTCCTAGTCACTTTTCCTGCTTCTTTTCCACCTTTCAATCGTTTTGTCTTGGGATGCCCTTTGGTTATTGAAATTGGAGGACATTGAACGTTGCCAATCGCTTTATCTACTAAAATTTTCCCATCCAACCTTGGTGATCCTTCCACACTTTGTGCTACTTCCTCACTTTGGGGTTGTTCACGACACCAACGTGAAGGTAAATAGATAGATGAAATTTTATAGCAATCCTTATGAAGAAAGACACTTAATATGTGACGACAAAGGATCCCCCAGAATTCAAAATGCTTACAATTACATGTCGTTGTCTCACCATCCCAAAACACTTTGTGGGTATTCCTCTTTGTATTTTTGTGGTACTTGACCACACATTCACAACCGCTCTCATGTACTAATGAATATAAAGTTGCTCTTCCAAATTCCTCTTGAAACTACTCAAAACAAAAAAGGTGTAAGAACACCACAAGTTTGCTCTTCCAACGACGACATTGTTCTCAACGCAGAACCTCTATACTTTTGCAACATTGTGTTATGCAATTGTCGTTGTTGAATATTTTCAATAGCATGATCAATCTAAACAATAGAGTATAATCACCTGGCACAACCTCACGAAGAAAACCCACTGCTTTGCGCTTCATATCATAGGTAACAATTTTTCCTGGAATTGTCACCACAAGTGTGAAATCTTCTTTCTTCTCACCCTTCACAACACACATCACAAAGTAGAGGTGAATATCCCTATCTATCTCAAACCCAGGTCCCATGGTTTTCAGGTCAACATCGCACTTCGAAATCGACAATATATGTTCGGGAAGTACTTTTTACTTCTGTGTGGTCACATTAGCAACAATATATGTCCCTTGTGGGCTTGAATGCACATCGATCAACATTAAGCCATTGAAGGAGTTCAAAATTTGAGGGCTAGTGTGATCCTCAATGTTGTCGATGAAGGAGAGAGAGGGGAGACCGTGGTTTTGGACGAGGGAAACGGATTGGAAATTGTAACTGGAGTATAAATAGAGGCCTGAGATTGTCGGGCTAGGGTTTCGGGTGCAGTGATTTTTGCAAAACTGGGGCTGGGAGATGAGAGAGAGCCAATCCTTAGCCACGCACTTAAATCTAATCACTGCACCCGAAACCCTAGCCCGACAATCTCAGGCATCTATTTATACTCCAGTTACAATTTTCAATCCGTCTCCCTCGTCCGAAACCACGGTCTCCCCTCTCTCTCCTTCATCGACAACATTGAGGATCACACTAGCCCTCAAATTTTGAACTCCTTCAATGGCTTAATGTTGATCAATGTGCGTTCAAGCCCATGAGAGACATATATTGTTGCTAATGTGACCACGCAGAAGTACAAAATACTTCCTGAACATATATTGTCGATTTCGAAGTGTGATGTTGACCTGAAAACCATGGGACCTGGGTTTGAGATAGATAGGGATATTCACCTCTACTATGTGATGTGTGTTGTGAAGGGTGAGAAGAAAGAAGATTTCACACTTGTGGTGGCAATTCCAGAAAAAATTGTTACTTATGATATGAAGCGCAATGCAGTGGGTTTTCTTCGTGAGGTTGTGCCAGGTAAAATAATTGCTGGAGATATGAATGGTCGTGCTTACCCCTTCATTGAAAGTCTTTGTCCTGTTTGAACAACACCCTACATCAAAAGGTGCGCAAGCAAGAGGAAGGCAAAATGCAGTACAGATTCAAAAGATTAAAACCATATTAAATTCATCAAGTAAACCACGCCAGAAATCATCAACTAACCCAGGGTACCTTCTACTACAAATCATCAACTAACCCAGGGTACCTTCTACTACAAAATCATCAACTAACCCAGGGTACCTTCTACTACAGGACCAAAGAGTTTATTATTCTCGTGTTTTTTTTTTATTCCCAAATTTTGACAGAGAATAATAAGTCAGGGGAATATTGAATGAATCTACTCCTGTGAAACCACACACTTCTGTATAACACCTTCCGTGGAATGCGCTACCATAAAATGAATATTTTAAGACTGCTACAAGTTTTCCCCCCAGAGTCTCAGATATTTGAGTACCACAAACTGCAGTATATATTTACAAATGATAACAAGTGAACGATCAGTTTTATGCTAGTTCACATCTTTATGGTTAGGAAAAGAACAAACTATTCGTCTTTTATAAGCAGCATTGTTATTTGATGGTAGAAGTCGTGGGATGATATTGTGGGAAGTATCAGAATCAATACTTTGACAAATGTTACAGTCAGTTATAAGATTTCCTGGAACGACATCCATTTCAAGCAACGGTTTTGTGCTTTCAAACCTTCCCAGTATACTATCTACTCAGGTGCCTGAGTGCTTCACATGGCCGTGGCACATAAAAACTTTCGAGCCAAAACTATGTGTTGTTGTTCAAGCTTTCACTTAACATGATGTGTTATTGTTCAAGCTTTCACTTATGACTGTTTCCCAAAAGTGGGTTTGTGAATCATCGAACACTCCAATTCGTTTTATACCATGTAAGAAGACTCAGAAAGCAATGCTAGCCACACTCATTGCTCACACATGCCAATATAGGATAATTTTGTTTGTGGAATATCTGGAGTTAAGAGGAACCAACTATGGAAACCCCAGTAGAGAATGCAAAACTAATAATCAAAGAGACAAAATTACCCTTTCGAAGATCATCAGGGTCAGCATGTACAACAACAGCCCTTCCAATAATGGAATGTGATCCTAAAAGAGGGATCTGAATAAAGTAATTAAACATGTCAATAAAAAATCCAATCGACTACTGCCCATATAACATGTTTTAACTCTTCAGTGCAGTTAGTGAAGTAATTCACCTGTTTGTTAACGATAGTGAAACTTGCAGTACCTGAGACACATAAAGTCATAACAAAATGTGAATGACATGTAAAAATACTGTTCAACAAATTGGAGTTATTGGTAAAGGAGGGATGAGTGGTAGAAGTTGTTAGCTAGGAGGGGTGATGGTGTAATAAACAAGGATCTTTTTTTTTTTTTTTTAAGAGGAAAATGCTGCCATTATCATAAAAGATAAAGATCCAAAAGGATTGAATACAGATACAAGACAAAGGCAGAAGCAAGCTGCCTAAAACCCGAACGATACCCCCGATCCGAAACGGGCATGTTGCCAGCAGAAACTGAGTCATTACATCCCCGATAAGACGAAACCAGGCCATATCGCCGGAAAACAGCCGCAAACGACAACAAACCACCGCTCTTGGTGGTCAACCAAACAGAAAAACATAACTAAAAAGAAAAAAATTATTCCCACCACCACAACCCACCGGATCTGGGAAAACCAGACCGGGACCAAAAAAACAAAAAGACAACAAAACACCTCACCCATTATTCGCCATCCCGACAGCCGCCTAGCACCGGACCACCGAGCTCCGTCTTCCCCTTGCCGGTCTGAAGTCCCGAAGCCGGATCAAACCTCTGCCGGAAACCAGCAAAAGGGATCAAGCTCCAAGCCATCCAAAAACCGAACCGCGAGGAAACAGTGCCGAGGGGGGAGGACACACCGACGGGAGGGTAGAAGGGGAGGGAGAGGGGGGGGGGGACCTCTGGCTCTGTATGGGTGGAGAAGTTTCGAGAGAGGAAGAGGAAAGGTAGAGAGAGAAAAGAAGAGAGAGCTCGCTCTAAAATGAAGGAATGAAGGAATAAACAAGGAACTTTTTGTATTGCTTTTCTGATTGCTTTTTCGATACAACAAAGAGTATACATGAGGCTCTATTTATAGAGCACATTGATCGACTTTCTCTAGGTCATTCACCAGCTTACTTTAATCTAGAACACTCCAGGGTTTTGCACATTTTAACATGTGATTATTACAAGAAAAAATCTTTACATCCTTCTAGAAACATTTAAACTACATATTTTGTTAGACCTTTCTAGAATCTTTTAGATATTTTTTGCATTTAGATATTTTTTGCATGGTTATTATTATTATTATTCCTTTCTAGAATCTTTTAGATATTTTTTGCATAGTTATTATTGTTATTATTCCTTTCTAGAATCTTTTAGATATTTTTTGCATGGTTATTATTATTATTATTCCTTTCTAGAATCTTTTAGATATTTTTTGCATAGTTATTATTGTTATTTTCTTACATAAGTCTAGAAGATTACAAATTATATTTTTAACAAAATCCTGGTAATATTTCTATTTTTTTAATAAATCTTGAAACAGGCTTCGCAAGATAACTTCCTAATTATTTTTTGCAGGTCCGTAAAAGTGGAAAAAAGTTTGGGTACCGAATGGGTACCACCTGTCCATGCCAAGCAGATCTCGACCGTCCAAAAAGTGTTTTGAATGGCCCAGATTGATTCCCTCTCTCTACTCTCACCTGACCACTCTCTCTCCTCTTCCGGACCGTCAGATCGCGCTTTGGACGGCTGCGTTTGCTGAGCGGATACCACGTGGGCAATACCCACCCGGCACTGAAAAATTTCTCATAAAAGTGACAATAACCAATACAAACCATACTGATAGCAGTTAAATCTATTGAAACTTGAGCCAAAAAATCATGAATATTTGTGAATTTAACCATGTAATAGCACCACAATAAATTACCAGATAACTTCCCAATCAATTTTCAGCATAGTTTTCCAAAAAATTTTAGCAACTCAGTTGCTAAAATCAACCATGATTTTAGCAAATGAGTTCAGCAGGTGCTAAAATCAATTTTTTTAAATCAAAAAATGAAGTGGTTCCGTGTATCGTTTTTCGATTTTTTTCGCACCAAATTAAAGTACTCCTCGTGTACTTTAATTCGGTGTAAAAAAATTCAAAAAATAATACACGAAACCACTTAATTTTATGATTTTTTTTGTAATAATTACACTCATTTTTCTCTCTATCTCTCTCCACTCGATACACCTTTTTTCAAAACTAAACTAAACTAAAACTACTAAACGAACAAGACAGAGAATTTACACAAGAACCCGACAGTGTAAATGAGAGCCTCCTCCGTGTATCATCAAATAAAAACGACTCAGATTTTGTCAAAATACCAAATTAAAGGAGAAAAACAACATAAAACATACGTAAACACAAGTCAATAACTCTATAAGAATGCTTTGGATCCCGCATACAGCTGCATGTATACACTGCAAAAAAATTGAGTTTTAGTAACACCCTAGTGACAACGACGTGTCACGGGACGGGAAAGTTTCTCTGCTTTGAGGCAAGAAGACAAATGAATAGGTTGCTAACTTTACAGCCGTTGATTTCGCATCAAACCCCATCTGATTTTGGAAGAACGGCTAAGGATCCGTTTCTTGCAGTTATGGGGACCACGTGGTTTCTACCAGTGCGGTTAATTCACAACCAATGGTGGTAAATACTTAACCCATGGGTTAAGTTTCATCGACTTGGGTAGCACGCAAGGAAATCCAAAAGATGGGCACCGTGGTCACTAAAAATATTAAGGGTTGTGATCGTATCGTACGAGTGCGGGGAAGTTGCGCGAAGCACTGGATAGAACGACGCACGAAATTAATTTTGACTGAAATGAGGCTCGATTTCAAATGCAGTGTGGAACATCCAAGATCTCTAACGCGTTAAGGGTTGAAACACATATTTTTAGAGTGTAATTAGTAACCTGGGAATTCCAAATGTTTGGGAGATGTTTAATGACAGGGATTAAGGAATAGATATGCAATAATTAGTAAAGTAGATTATCAAGATAGGAGTAATAAACTCGTGTATATATATCATAATTTTTTTTTGGTAAGGACAGAAAAATCTGATTAATCCAACTGTGTATGTCATAGTTGTGGTATCATTAATTCTGTAAAAGAATGACGAATAATTTACATAGGGTCTTATTAACCTTCGTCTATTAAGTGGAGAATAATTTACATAGGGTCAAACGCGTTCCAAGATATCCTCCTACCGTTGAATTTTATTTTGGATAACCAGGTATTTTAGTTAGCTTACGCGCACCTTGATTAATCATGTGGAACATAAATGCTCTGTATAGATTGGCTTCAAAGGAGCTGATAGTACTTTAGAGGTTTCGAACCTGAGATTTTAAAAGGGAGCGAACACGTAAATCTTAGGCCTTACCCATAAGCCAATTGCAACATTTCTGATTATTCTTTGACTTTTATAGATCTTGAATAAAATTTATAAACTTAAGATTTAGGACGGGAAACTTCACCGAGAGGTGGACTCACTTGGGGATACAAGGGATCACGCGTGTCCACTCAAAATTAAGAAATTATAATTATACTCGTGCATATTTTTTTTGTAATGGTATTAACAATGGCCGAGTCAGAGATTCAATTGAGGAGGGTCACCTATTGGTCATTTGTTCGAAAATGTTTTTTCCCAATCAAGCACATTATTATTTCATGTTTAAAACCGGGGACCATGGAGTTTTCTCTCTCAAGATTTCAGGTTTGAAACCTCTCAGGTGCTATCAACTCATTTGAGGCTATTGGAGGTTTATCTGTGTTGGAAAAAATATTTTGATTATAATATTTATTTTATGTGAATGGAAATTGAAATGACTTAGAGTTATATCTTTTTAGTGGCACCTGTTCACTGTGGACGGACGCGTCCTTTCGTGAACAAATGTGTCTCTTCACCCTGATGACTATTCGTAGAGTCACCAGTTTGCCTATATATATGGCATCTTTAATTCATTTTAAGTGGGTTGTTAATTTTCTACACTTTCATTGTGAGTCTTTTCATTGGAGAGAGTACAGACATAAGTTTGGTTTGCCTACCGAACAGATTGGAGTGCTACTTCCGTTCGGTGAAGATCAAGTAGTGCTGGGAGATAGACGTTCATGCAAACCGTAAGCACCGTAGCGGGGGCGAATCTGTCTTAAGATTGTTGGAAAATATGTTTACTTTTTATGATTAAACTGAAAAAATCCTCAAACGTGTATAACAACGTATTTAGCAATGTCTACGATAGAGTCTGATCAACTCATTGCGTTAGACAAAAGCTAGTAAGTGAAGTGGCTAAGCCATCCCTTAGAGGATGTTCCAATGTGGTTCGATTCTGTGCCAGGATTTATAACACGATGATCATCGGTAGTTGGAAATGCATAGAGGGCCACGAAGAACGGTAAGTCTCGATATTGTAGACTTGTACCGTTAAACATTTGTTTTCGCTAAAGAATGAATTATTGAAATAAATGTAGTAACATTTTTTGGTGGTCACAAGTATTTTTTAGTAAAATACAAGTATGAGTTAATAGTTGTGACAATGATACCTGTTCGGACTTAAAACAATCATGTCAAACTATAGATGATTATGTGAATATTCTAGATTATCACATAATTGTGGGGGAAGGTGCTTATTTGCAAATAACTCAGTTCTTGCAAGTAACTCATACGTGACTTTTTGAAAAATTACTCATACGAGTAATTTAATTAATTCTGTGCCAAAAATTTGCAGATTATTCTTTGATTGGTGTTCATAAATTTGACACTCAAAGTTAGATAGGCACAGGATAGTATGGTAAGTCCTGACAAGATAATTGCAGACACAATACCATACAATACTTTGTTCTCAATTGAAATTTGCACCATTGAAGGTCAATAATAAAATACGGATCCGTTAACCAAATGATTTTGACCAGAGAACAAATGATCATCGAGGGGAATGGGTTTAAAGCCTACTAATTAAAAGTCTCTATAACGGCAACCCAACCTAGCTGACTGGAGATCCCAAGATCTAGGTTCAACGGGACAACCGAGTTATATGAGACTTAGGAGTATCACTAAAGAGATATATCTCTCCAACTCATTCCTATGGTGAAACAGTGATGCCTGCAGCGATTTAGGTTAAGTTTAAACTTTTAATGATTATTATATCTTGGTAAATCCAAGTGGGGTATATTGCAGGATACTCTTAATAAGAGATCACCTATGTGAGTGTGAAGTGGGCCGCTTCTATGAGAATTTTAAGGCTGAATTCTTTAAAAAACACTCTCAGAAACCAGTCGCGTGTTCCAGGGCCAAAATGGGCACAACCGTAAGAACCAACTGTGTTCGGAAAGATTCTGTGTGTTGACTATTGTCTTGGCTTACACAAACGGCTGAACAGTTCAAGACATCGCGTTCACTGGTTAGCTAGTAAGTCCGATAGTTATTCACAAGGCGAGGTTCAAAGCCAAAAGCTACCTAACCCCATGCAGGAAATTTCCACATGTACACTCTCTGTTGTTTGCATTGTTTTTGCATTTGTTATCGAGTCAATTTCATTCATGTGGGGGATTGTTGGAAAAAATATTTTGATTATAATATTTATTTTATGTGAATGAAAATTGAAATGATTTAGAGTTATATCTTTTTAGTGGCACCTGTTCACTGTGGACGGACGCGTCCTTTCGTGAACAAATGTGTCTCTTCACCCTGATGACTATTCGTAGAGTCACCAGTTTGCCTATATATATGGCATCTTTAATTCATTTTAAGTGGGTTGTTAATTTTCTACACTTTCATTGTGAGTCTTTTCATTGGAGAGAGTACAGACATAAGTTTGGTTTGCCTACCGAACAGATTGGAGTGCTACTTCCGTTCGGTGAAGATCAAGTAGTGCTGGGAGATAGACGTTCATGCAAACCGTAAGCACCGTAGCGGGGGCGAATCTGTCTTAAGTACAGAGTGTTATACACTCGCCTTGATCACCATTTCTTAAGGGACTGCTCCATGGCTCTAAATGTTTGGGCGGGTATTGGCATTCCAAGTGGCTCTGCTACCTCTTTCTCTCTTCCTTTCGCTCTTTGGCTCAAATCAAATTGCGAGTCAAAACTCTTTCATCGATCGGGTATCCCTTTGTGTATTATCTTTCCTTTCACTTGCTGGAATGTTTGGCTTCTTAGAAACAACTCTCTTTTCCATTCATCCGGAACCAGAGATACTATTGATTCCACCATTAAAACTTCTATTGCTCAGGCCACTGAATGGCATTTTGTCGCATCTCCTGGGAGGATTCCACGTTTCAAAAACGTGGTGACGGTTAAATGGCTTCACCCAACCCTAGGCTTTTTCAAACTCAACACAGATGGCGCTTTTAAAGGTAGTTCTGGACAAGCCACAGGTGGTGGTCTTGTTCGGGATGAAGAGGGAAGATGGGTTGTTGGTTTCCATAGAAGTTTTCGTGCTTCGCAAGGTTTGGAGGCAGAGATTCGGGTTCTTAAAGATGGCTTGTTGTTGGCCCAGGGAAAACACCTTGTACCTTTAAAAGTGGAAATGGACGCTCTAGCTGCAATTCAAATCATTGCAGATTCCAGTCAATCAAGGCATGTTCTTAGTAATATTATTCATGATTGCAGATGTTTGATGAAGCAGCTGGGAGTGGTGAAGATTGATCATATCTATCGAGAAGCAAACAAATGCGCGGACTTGCTTGCTAACATGATTTTCCATGATGATTTACAATTTCGTATTTTTGACGTTGCTCCGGTTTGTATTAATTCGCAACTTTGCGATGATCTTAATGGGGTTGAATACCCTAGAACTTTGTATGCTCCTTAGTTTCCTTTTATAATATGTTCCCTGTAACCAAAAAAAAAAAAAAAACTAAAATCAAATTTCTCATTTTATCTCATAAAATTCATTCAAAAACTCCCCCTCAGTTTAATCATAAAAAGTAAACATATTTTCCAACAATCTGGTCATTAACTTAAGGGCAGTAAGATTAGTCGAGATGCTAACAAGTTAAACCGGACACTTGATTATGATAATTTTTTAAAAAAAAACAAAAAAAAACACACACACTAGGATCAGAAAAAAAATTATTCATCGGAAGATCTTTACGAAGAGGGTGTTTGGGAGCCTACTTTTCAAATGCTTTTCATTTTTAAGTTTTTTTTTTGATTTTTGGATTATGCAATGTTTTGAACACACACAACACACACAAAAAAGACTCCATAAGTAGAAGTTGAAAAGTTAGAGCCAAAAAATGGAGGCACTTAAAACCTTTTCCTCCGTGGTTCTTAAACCAAAAAGAGAAACCAAAAATCAAAAAAGAAGGACAGTTTTTCGAAAATGCCCCATTGAAGTGTCCCCCAAAACTCGTTTTAATACTCAATTTCAACATGAATAAAGACAAAAAAGAAAGTGCTAATAAATAAAAGGGGAGTATCAATCCTAAAAGTTTAAATGCAATTTCTAAAAAAAAAAAAAAGTTTTTATTAAAGTATTTTGAAAAAAACAATTTTCGAATATTATATATATAAAAAAAGTCCTTGAAAGGGCAGAGAGAAAAGATTTGACATAAAAACTGTTTTGAAAAATAAGAAAACTGTTTTGAAATTTAAAAAAAAAAACTGTTTTGAAAAATAATTATGTAAAATGATTGTTGAGAGAGAGAGAGAGAGAGAGAGAGAGAGAGAGGGTGATGACAAAAGAATTTTGTGTAATAATGTGTCACTTGATTGAATACATGTTGGGTCCACTAAATTTGGTTATTGTCAAAAGGTTGCTAATTTTGATGACAAAAGAAGAGGTACTAACACTTTGCACCAACAATTGCACTCGTCGGCCGTCCGATCATGTTTTGGACGGCCAAGATGCGTTCGGAAATTTTTACTTATTTTTACCGGTAAAAAATCAAAGCACATCTGAGCCGTCCAAAACACGATCGGATGGCCGAGGGATGCGCGGCAGCGTGAGAGTTGGTGCAATTGTTGGTGCTTGTAGCAAACTTGAATTTTGATTAGCCAAAAGGCCTAGGCAACGTACAACAAATCTTAAGGTTACGCAAATGCAGATTCAAAAAAGTTTGGGTTTCCAGCTCAAACATCATGAGTTAGGTTACCACAAATATTTTCCATTTGGGAATACTTGTGAACCACATTGGCAGGAAAAAATCAACCTCCTCAGAAAATTAGCAAAATAGGCGATAGTAAGTTTCCTGTCTCTTGACAATCATGCAACCATACTAGCTTGAGCAGGATCATGAATAAGAAGATATTCCAGCAATGAATTCGAGAAAATTTAGCATCTGGACCCGTCGTAATGTAACTTGGATCAAAGAATTGTAACAACTGAACTGGAATGCGAATCATTACCTTGGAAACCTTCATTTTTCGCATACTTGTCAAGTTCTATTTTTATTTTTTATGATTTTCCGATTTTGTTGATTTCATCGGTTTTTGCATCGCAGTAACACAAAATGTATATATATATTTTCTAAAACAAAGACTAACCAAACTATTAAAGCATGATCTGGTAACTCTTTATTATTTGTTCTAGATCGAAAGTACATAAGAATAACATAAACATATTTTTTTTAGCTCAGTAATAACTAAATTAGACTTAATAAAATTGATCGATTAACTGCATGCACGTAAGAAATTAGCACTCAGGTCATAGTCAATTCAGTTAAAATTCATTTACTCTTGAAAAATTAGTGATCAAGTCAAGCTAAATCAGGATGTGAAACTTGGTCGTTTTCATGCTTAGGTTTTCTGATATCTCAACATGTCCTGGTTAGACGTATTTCAAAACTAATTTCATCTAAGAGGGGCCCACATATAAAAGTCGCACAAAAATTGACTCCCATCACCTAATAATTGGACCAATTCACCTACAATAATTTCAATAAAGTCTGTCTTTTCTTTTTCTTTTTTAATAGGAATATATATATTTGTAATCTGCGTTGTGAAGTTTCTAAATTATTTAAAACCGTAATATTCATCACTTAATCGTAAGTTTATTTATATGGCACTTATCACACAAGAGTTGTAACTAAATGGATCTGGGCAAGCATATTGTAGACACCCCAATTTTGGATACCCGTGCATGCCCAATGACGAATAAAACAATTAAACTGCCTTGGAACTTGTCCAGAAAAATTGGGAACTCAGCCTCGCAAGCCATGCGGCTCCTGTTACAGGCCGTACGGTTTCCCTTTTTCCTCACAAGCCGTGCGGCTTCCCCCCATGAGCCGCACGGCTCCCCCACGCAAGCCGCACGGCTTGCGTTGTTATCCTTTGCAATATTCCTGACGAACTGGCTCAGGAATATCATCATCCCCCACCGCCGAATCTCATCATTTTTATTCCTCCGAAATCGGCTATGAATAAGAGCATCCTCTTCTCAAAAAAGAACACACCCGAAAACCATCCCGAGAGGAATTTCCGTTCAATTTTCCAGCGAAATTTTCGTTCGAAACCATCAGTAAAATTCCCGAAACTTCACACTCTCCATTTCCTTTCGATTTCTCCATATTACTCCCAACCACACCAAAAATCAATCTTACGAGTCCAAAACCCGAAGAATCAGAAGTTCCCAACCTCTGTTTCGAGTTCCAGGAAGGTACAAATCATTTTCGAGCTTCGGTTTTCAATCGCGACTCTCCGAGGGCATCCCCGAGTTAATATCAGTTTCAACAATCGTATATTAACTCGGTAAACTATTTTCAAAACAAAAACCGGCTTTCCGGAGCCGTACCGGGCGATTTTTCTCGATAAACGCACGGTACGATCCGTGCCAGAAATAAATTTCGCTTCAAAAACTTGTTCGCAAATAAAATCGACTTATTTAGAGATAATTTGAAGAAGAAAATTAAGTTTTGAACGGATTTTGGGCTCACTGGCCTTGAAACAAAAATTTTGAAAATAAGGTCAAACGCAAGCCGCGCGGCTTGTAGAGGAGACCGCACGGCTCCTATGTAGGAGCTGCGCGGCTCCCGTTTGGATCAAAATTTCATACTCTGTTTTCCCCTGTTCGTACCCTGTTTCTCTGTTCTTTCTGCCATATTCTTGTGTTTATTACATATTTCACCCTTTGTTTTCTCACTATTACTATTTAGTCCTTTTGTTTAAATTTTATTTCCGTTATGGTTTCAATTAATTTCTTTCTTTGCTTGTTTATTTGTCAAAGTTCTTAATAAAATATTTTCCACAAAAATCCCACAAATCATTTAGTAGAGACCGGGAATTTCCCGGGCGAACGGGGTGCATTCTTTTAAATAAAACCTTCTCTGCACGTAACCTGGCTTCCGAATCCAAAAGAATCTTTTCGCGGATCAAACCTTTTTTTCCAAAAACGGCATGAGAGTCAACAATTATTCTTAAAACGGTTTCTCGGGTACCAAACATTTTCTAAATTTAAACCCCGGGTGGCGACTCACATTTTTCTTTAGTTTTTCACATCCGAACATCAAAAGTCGAGAGCCGCGTGGATCTCACCGTCCACACATATATATAGGACGATTTTGAAGCTCGTAGTATTTTTAAGGGTACAAACTAACAGATAAGCCTAAAACGTTTGATATATGGGTTCATTTGTGAGCACTATATTGGGTCAAAAGGCGACGTAGCCTGGTCTTTTTGTTTTTGCATGCCATTTCCCTTCTCTTGATCTCCTTTTTAAAACTTGTCAAGCTTATGTTGAAAGGGGTTAACGTGGTTGCGCATATAAACTTGCAACATGTATTAGCAGCAAGGTTTTCGGTGGACTTTGTCCTATTGGGTGTCTTCGATTGGCTTCTTGTCAATTGTCAACTTGGGTCTCGGTTTTGGCAGTTGTTTGCCGGTTCTTTGTCCCTATTAGTCTTGTAATTTTTCAAGATTAATGAAGTTTTTGCCTTAAAAAAAAAGGATTTCCGTAAATAAGAGCGACGCCACAGTGCCGAGAGCGGGGTCAGCCGACCCCACGGAAAAAAAAATTACTACTATTATATTAATTTTTTTTCAATAATTCATAAATGACCCCCCTTAAAATAGTGCTGACCCCACCATATTATTTCTCAGCTTCAAAATACCCCCAAAAACTAAAAGTTGCATACTCTCTGGTCTCGATCTCTGTACACTGCAGCCACAGCAGGAGAAAAAAAACGAAGGAAAGAAGGAAGCCGCGAAGAGGCCAAGTCTGGTAAATGGGGAATGGCGATGTTCACTGGCCGGCCGGCGTTGAGACTTGAGAAGCGCCGTCAGTGATGGGTTCTTGTTGCTCTTCCTGACTCCCTCTTTGTTGTATTTTGCTGCCTTGCTAGTTAATTCGAAGCCCTAAAAAACGTAGGCGAGAGAGAGGTACATGTTCTGATGTTCTACTTTTTCTTGTAAGTTGTAATGAATCAGATCTCCACCGACTCCACCTATATAGATCTACAATATTCTATGGTTGCCAGATTGGCTCTTGTTCACATAATCACATGAATTGTATAATATGTTCTTTGCCTTTGGGATTTGGCCCATTTGGGAAACTGTGATTTGTTATTTTCTTATGTATATATAATATATTATATGTAATAGATACATGTGTGTGCTTCAGCCTTCAGTGCTTGTGTATTTCGAAATATTATATAGGTAATAGGTTGTGTTGACAGTAATGCCCGAAGGCCTCGAACTGTTTAAGAGGTGATTTTTTTTTTTTTTTTAATAGTTTTACACAAATTTTGAGTTTGGGTCTTAAAAAGGGTTAAGATTAAAGATGCTCTAATGCGTGGGCGTCACACAATTGACAATACTAAAAACAGCTCCAATCCTGACCATTGAAGAGCCAAACCACTTAGTTACCAAAGCCTTATACTAGGGCCTAGGGGTGCACTCTAGTCCAGAAGCATGCTCATCCCAGCCCATTTTTTCTTAGGATTCAGGATAAGATAGGCCCTGCCTGATTAAAATAACATTTTTATTTTAATAGGATATATATGTGTATTGTTACCACTATAAGTTCTAGTTCTAGTTGCTCAAGGGTCTTTTAATTTTTATTGAAGCGGCACATCTTCTCTTATTAAAGAGTATGTTTTAACTTTGTCTTCTCGCTCTTCAATTTCTTCTCTTTCTTTTGACAACTAATTTTTAATAGTTTTGTGTTTTTAGAACCTTAACTATAATTGTTACGGTTAAGAATTTTAATTAGTGATCGTTACAATTGATTAATTTATTGTTGTGATGCGCTTTAGAAAATTAAATGAGCTTCTTGGACAAGGCCTGAGAAATTAAAATTTAGTTAAATTGGGCTTCGATATATTAAATGAAACCCGATTAATAAGAGATTGGGCTACAACTTGCACAAGTCTCGTTATTATCTAGTATCGGCCCGGCCCGGTTTATGTGGACAATACCATGTAACTAGGGTTTTTACCTCTTCGCAATCCTCTCGCTGTGAACGTACGTAGATGAATTTGTCTGTATGTATGTGTGTGTTTACATGATTACTGCATATACATATCGTTCGTATTTCTGATCCGTTCTCCGATCTATCCGTTTTTGGCTTGTATCTGGTAATTTACTTGTTCTTCTAATTTATTGCCTTATAGAACTTGAACTACGTGTACCTCTTCGCAATCCTCTCGATTTGTTTTACTACTATTATTCACTTAACAAAGCAAAAACCCTTAAAATTTGTGAAGAAATAAAAGGTGGGTTTTGAATAGAAAAATAGGAATAGAAAGAATAAATAGTTTAATATAGTAAAGTTAGAATATATAAAAAGTCTGATTTTGTGAGTTTTTGAAAAAAGTGACTTGCTATCCGGGTCTCGATTTGTTTTATTATTATTGTTCTATGTTGTCACGGAGCTTTTCACCTTCTTTTTCATAGATCTTTGTAAGACACTTCTCTGTGACCTTGCTATGTGTACCTATCAGTTGCGTGTTTTGATCTGTAATAGAATTCTGCTATGTTTTGCCCGATTTTATTGAGTTGATATTTCTGATGTTTTATTCGAAGACGGGATGTTAGATTTTGGATCTTAGCTGCTTTTTCCATCTAATTTCAAGTAATTCGCCTCCAAAGTTTTCTGATGTTTTATCCAAAGTTTTCGCCTCCAAAGTTTTCACATAGTCTTCTAATTTATTCCTTGTTTTGTTCTTATTCATCTTGATCGTCCCCCTTATATCCAACTCCTATTTCTTTCTGATAAATTTTACTCTCTCAAATAGAATGAAATAAAAAAAAATGGTTAGGCTGTGAACTGCTTTGTGAATTTATATGGGCTTATTTTGGCAAAATTAGCTTTTCAAAGGGGGGAGTTGGGATGGTAGAAACTACTCTACAAACTGTATCATCCTTTCAATGGCTTGTTTATCTTATTAATAATTTTGTTCACGGTTCCATAATAATATTCTTGCTGTCTTTCTTTTAATTTGCTTTAGCGAATTCCTAGTACTCATCTAGTCATCTTCATGTTAATCTGTCTTACACATTCTGTTTGGTTTTATATCTTTTGTATATATATATCAGATCATACGACATGGATGTTAGGTATTCCTATTGTTGCCGGCAGGATGATAGCAGGAGACTTTCTCAGGCTTTGCATGAAGTTCCCGCTTCTTGTGGAGGTTGGGATTAGCATGTTGCAGAAACCTGGTGAGAGGAAGGAAGACGAGGGGGGGATTGCATGCCAGAGCTATAAAAGAAATGGATGTTTGGGATTACGTGCCTGCCACTGATGAATCTATTGTAAGATTAAGGAAAGTGACTTTTGAGCACGGTAAGTGGTCGGATGAGCATTGTAAGCATTGCAAAAAGACCCTTGCATGTGGGAGGCTTGCTTAGATGCCGTGCTCTCATGTATTTCATCGGCAATGCATTGATGAATGGCTGTCGCGTTGCCACTGGTGTCCGATTTGCCGCTTTAGCATGCTTGCTGATTTACATTGGGAACCTCTCTGAGATTGCTATCGGCAATTGCTAGTACTAGCTAGTAAGTAATGAACTTGCTGCTATGGGATCCATGTTTTCTTTTTCACTATGAAGATAATTAAAGACGTGTGCATCTAGCATGGAATAACAAAAGGACTGTTGTTCTCGTAGAAAATATGTAACATAATCATCTCTTTCCTTTGAACTGAATGTTTATAAACGATTTGACAGCGGAAATAAAGTTTTCGTTTTACGGAGTAATAAATTTTCCAGCCATAGAGGTTGCAAATCTACTTCGGCTAAAGACACACAAAATTTCTTTTTCTTATGAAAAAAAAAAAGAAGATGCCAATGAGCATTTATTCATTTGTTTTTTTTACCATATTACACACATGAAAATAATTTATTTGTTGATTCAAATTAGCACGAGTTTTCGCAACGGACTAAATTTTTGTACTGAAAGGAGTATATTTTATATGTTACAATTATAAAAATTAAAGGTTCAGGAGGGTGAACCTAGATAACTATTAAAATTTTTCGGAAAAGAATAGTGTATAGTTTGAAAATAAATTTCCAACGTGAATATGACAACCGGTTGAAGTCCACCGCCCTTCTATTCTTGTTAAATTGTGGGAGTTGGAAACAAAAAATTTAACATTTATTTTTGTTTAGATTTTCACATATAAATACTAAATAATTAAATTTCGTTGAAAAGGTGAATGGTAAAGGTATTTGTGGCAACAAGTGAGGGCAATATGGGAATTCAGGCGAAAAGATTTTGCTAGATTCAATAATAACCGTTAGTCAAGGGCAGTCAACTAATGGGTGGGTGAACTTGGTACAAGAAAGTGAATTACAAGGGAGATCAGTGTTATTTCAGAAAAAACAGGGGATGTCAGTGTTTTTGTCGGATACCGAAGGGGAGGTCAATATAATTTACCCTATTTTAAAGACTTTCTCCCGTACGCGTTTGTTTGAGGCCACACACTTGATAGTGGTCACATGATGAAAATGCGAAAATATTCAATGCCCCTAGGACAAGTTTGAACGTGAAATTGTACCACAAATTAAGAGTAGATCTTACACATTTGTGTGATTCAAATTTGTGCTCAACCTTGTCCCAGGAGGCCGGGACACTAAATAACTCCTTGATGAAAAAGGTCCTTGGTGCTCCTAGAACAACTATTTAATTTCTCCCATGCAACGGGTGTATATTACGTTTAACCTCCAACACCACAACCCTTTGATCACAAATTAAATAAATTTATGTTGTGATACAATGATACTATATTGATGGAGGTGAGGGATAATAAGCATATTGCATGATTAGCAGTGTTTGGGAGTTTATTGTTATATTTAAATAAATTAGATTAGAGAGTATAATTACGAATTTTGAGATAATAATCATAATGCATAAAATATTTCATATGATAATGTGCATAGTGATTTTTTTGAATACACTAAGTATAATTATGAATTTCAAGGTGTGGGGCTCACTTCTCCGGTGCACCTCTTTGAACCTTATGGAACAAGCGAAAAGGATGAGGGGAAGGGTAAGGACTTGAAATAATATGGGAGATCCACCTGAGAGGGAGACCTGCCAAGCAACACTAGCAATAGTGCCTCGCCCGGACGGTGGTGGTCCGGGAAGACACTCCGACAGTCTAGTAAGTCACTGGTGGTGAGAAATATGACTGAAAGTAATCTTTTTTAGAGAGAGAGAGAAGAAGAAGAAGAAGAAGAAGAAGAAGAAGAAGAAGAAGAAGAACCCTTTTTCTGGTGGGGAAGCTTCCCTTTTATAGACAAAGGAAAGCGTCCCCACTACGCTATCCGTGCCCCTCACGTGCCGTCCTTTCCTGACTGTGCACGTGGGCCAGGCATGAGTACTCCACCGCTTCGGCTGACGTCACCCTACCTATTTGTCAGAATAGTCGACAGTTCTCGGATACCCCCCGGTCCGTCACGTGGTCCGCCAGACGCCTCGAGCGCAACGTCCCGACGCCGCCTGACACCATTTCAATCCCATCTGTCACCTGTCACATCACCACCACCTACCCTACCCGGGACGGTTCCAAGGGTCCTCGGCGACACATTTTTCTTTGGCAAGCACCCTTAGCCTTTGGCCCTCGGATCACCATCCATACTTCGTTTCTTCCCTCTCGGCGGGTAGCTTCCTTCAGCTAAACTAGTTACTTGAAGGCCTGGCGGACGTCTCCAAGTGGTCTTCGGTGCGGATGTCTACAACCCCTCGGCGAAGTCCACAGTCCCTCGGCCTCAGACCGTGTATGATGCTGCCGAGGAGCCACCTGCTGTAAACCAACGGTTTGAATACAACGAGCTTCCATATTTTTTAAATGAATGCTTTCAATTGAGTATTCAAGTGTCGCTTGGTTAAAAAGTGTGTATTAGTTATGAAATTGGTGTGATTGGTATGGCCGAAGGAGGCAATAATGATGCTAAAATTAGCAAGTAAAAACATAAATAGAGATCCGGGTTATTTTAAGACCGGAGGTAAAGATCATTTTTTCATGAAGTTTTAAAAATTAAATCATTGGACTAGCCCAGAATGGGGAGAAGGGGACAGTTCTAAAACTGATTCCGGCCTAGTCCAATATGAGTTCCACAGGGACAGTTTAAAACATCACCAACTCTGGCTTGAGTTGCAACTGAATCCCAACCCAGAGTGGGGGGAAGGAGATGACATGAAATGATTGGCACGAAAATAATTTAAACAAGCATTAAGTGCATCAAAACAAAGTAGAACAGATATCTGCTAGCATCGATATTTAACAGTCATTACAAAATAAGGCACGGTGTATGCCGAAAAGTCTGGCACCGACCTAAATAAAACTTGTCTTAATACTCCCATCTCTCAATAAAAAACTAAACTACGGCAGGGGCTCCTCATGAGGAAGTTGCCCGTCGAGCAAGACCGTCTCAACATCCTTCGTCACTTGCCGAATATCCTTGGGGTCCAACGTCGAAGGATGTACAGCCGATGTTGACGCGTCTGAAGCATTCGTCCGAGGACGGATAGGGACTTCGCCGTAGAGAGGGGATGTGGAAGGAACTCCGGTAACTTGAAGCGCGGCTTTGAAGCCGAAGTTACACCTGTATTGCAACAGGCCAGGCACCTGACTGTCGTAGGCTTTGTGGATCGTAGCTTCGGCTTCATTCCAAATTTCGTCTTCTTTAACCTTAAGGATATCGGGTATCCTATCAACCTCGGCCTGAAGAGATGCGGTTTTTTGAACTGCTTCAGTATGCTTTTTCCCTAGCTCCTCAAGGGCCTTTTTGGCGGCAGCAGCGTCTTTCTTGAACTTGTCAGCGTCTGCCTTCGCTTTGGTCAACTCCTCCTTTTGTTGGCTATTTTCCGTGTTCAGGGCCTTAACCTTCTCTTCTAAACCCAACAGTAGCTTCTTGCGTTCGTTGAGGCCGTCCCTCACGCTTGTCATCTCCTGGAGGGCCTGAGAAAGAGAGATATAAGTCTTCGGCAGAGTTCATGAGTTTAATAAAGATACGAATACTTACCACAAATGTATGTTGAAGGGCCAGAACGAAGGCGTCGCCCGCGTCCTTTTCAACCCGGGCTTTGTCTTTCGGCAGCTCCACTGCCTTGAGCACGGCCATCACCAGTCCCGGAGTGTCCCTAAGACTGTCACTCATCATCATAGGTCGGTTACACTAGGACAGACGGGGGACCCATGGCATGTCTTCAGGATTTTCTTTTTTTGAACGGCAAAATTTTTTATTAATCTTTGAATATGGATTACAAAGATTAAAGGGAGCCAAGCACAAAAAGCATCACAACGTGAAATGGCATCCCAACTAGGTTGGCACCCCATACCACGACAATCATATGCCGGCAAGGCTCCAAGAAAGAGAAAACAAAGGATGATAAGAAATCAACCGAAAGAGAGAACACAAGAAAAAGAGGAGTAGCATCTAAGTAACAAAGCAAAGAGTAATAATCCCGTAGCAAGCTCCTTGACATCTTGAGTAACCGGCAGCTGTTATCTTCAAAAAAGAATGCTCCACTTGATAAAACTAAAGAGGGTCCCAGCATGAGAAGCATCACACAAAGTTCAGCATCAAATTTCAGCAACAAAACAACCTTAAGCAGCAGAATTTCAGCAACAGAACAATCCTTAAGCAGCAGCATCATCATCAAATTTCAGCAGCAAAACAAACCTTAAGCAGCAGAAATTCAGCAACAAAACAATCCTTCAGGATTTTCATTGGTGGCCAGAGTCTCCTCAGGCAGATTTTGGCCGATCTCACTGGAAAGAGATGCCCGATTCTTGGTATTGCCGACCGGAGGGGAAGAAGCCTTAATGTGGGTCTTTCCGGTGTCTTCAGCCCTACGTCTTTTTTGCCTCTTTTGTTCAGAGACCGTGTGCTGAGAGTCGGTGCTAGATGGGACTTGTGGAGTGCTGGTGGAGGTTGTCGGCGCCACGCCAGAAGTGTAGAGAAGAGACTTGGGGACAAACTTTCGACCCATAATGTCGTCAGTAGAACCGAAGGGATCAAGAGAGTCACGATCGATGGGGACACGCATAGTTTTGAATCTCGGCCGATACGGTACGTATCGGCCGGTTCGTCTCGGGATTTGGAGGCTCCGATACCGATACCGATACGTACCGTACCGTATAGGCCGATACGCCAAAAAAGTTAAAAAATTCACGACCGCTACACCCGATTCCCGCGACGTATCGCCGATACGTCCCGATACCGATACACCGATACCGCGACCGATACCGTGACCGATACCGCTATTTAAAACTATGGGGACACGCTCTACACCTCGGAAAGGGTGGCTCGGTGATGGCTGAGGGGCTTGTGTTGAAGTTGATGGCTGAAGAGTGTCGGTTGAGAGGTTTTGCAAAGGGGCTTCGGATGCTCGTCTTTCGGCTTCAATCCATTAAGCCCTCCTTTGAGTCCACCGTTGGTCAAGCGTGGTGTTGTAACTTGGGAAGTAGCCGAGAAGTCTTGGAGCAGCTCGATCTTGAACCTGGAAGAGAGCCTCGATTCTTTCCCAACTGGCGAAACGTTGCCGACGTCCGGCTAGTGTCTTGTCTGCAACAAAAGAGAAAGTAAGCATCAATCGGTTCACAAGTATTTTGAACGTACAGAAAAATATTATCACCAATGGTTGTGTTGACTGTACGGGGGAACTCCCAGTTACCTCTGACAAACATGAAGTCGTTCGCATATTTGTCAGAGTCAGGAAGTGAAGTGATGGGGAGGGTCGTAAGTACAAAACAGCCGAACCACGTTCTTTGTTGTCCTGGGGAGAGAAAGATACGGCCCGCAGTAGGGTTCTGACCCACGTAATAAAGGCCAAGCAAATCATCTAAACCGAACTCCAGGTTATGAATTCTTTTGAGTTCGGCTATACCGTTGATGATTTTGAAAGTGTTCAGACTTAATTGTGCCGGAGTACTGTTGAGGGTATGGAGAAATTGGCGGGTGAAGGTTTGGATTGGAAACCTAAGACCTGCGGCACAAATCGTTACAATCAGCACTACGGTCTCATGAGGTCCGGGAAGACGGAGGTTCTCAGGGTTTAAGGGTATCTGTCCGAGTTCTACGTCGTTGGGGATCTGAAAGAATTCTCTGAAGTCACGGAGTGCCTCTTCGGATGCGAAGAAGGCACGGTAAGTGTTTCATCCCGTGGTCCTCGTGCCTTACGACGGTTATTTCCCCTTGAACAGACACTTGGACGAGTACGGCTTGTCCCAGCTTCTTGTCATGGGGACGTGCGTGACTAGTTGAGAGAGGATGAAAGATTGGGTTGTGGTTCAAGTCTGTCTCCGGCTTCATTAGTCGTGCGATCTACGGCATTGTCTGTGTGGTCATCTGGGCCACGTCAGTCGTATTCCCCGACCATTTCTTCTTCGTCAGTTGTGGCCGAGCGTAGATCGCCAGACATCCTAGAAGACCTAGAAGTGCACGGGCGAGGATTGTTAGCGCCTACGGTCAGGAGGTTAAACCTACGGTTGACCTATGGAGCTTTCGGTTCATAAAAATGTATGAACACATGGTGATGTGACAACGTTTGAAAGGTTTTAACTGAGAAACCCAGCAAAAGCGCGTCAAGTATTCCAAAAAGAACAAAAATCAAAAGCAAACAAGAAATAGAGATCAAAATAAGGCTAACCTGTGGATTGAAGAGAGCTTTGAAGTCTCTCGAAAGAATCACAAGTTGAAGCAAAATGGCGGAATGATTTCGTCAGAAAGCTCGGAGCAACGAAAGTGTGCTCCCTTCTTCTTCAACCCTTTTTATAGGGAGAAGGGTTAGAAGCGAAAAGGCGCGCGGGAAATGATGCACCGCCGCCAAAATTTGAAGCGGCAGGGTACGAACCAGTGGAATCGCGACACGTGGTAAAAGATAAACACGAATTTGGACAATCGGAATCGATGGATACGGTGTTATTTTAATTCGGCATAAAATCTGTTCAACTCCCCGCCTCGGGAGACGGAAAGTTGAGAGGCTATTGTGGGGGCCGAATATGAGCATTTGGGCCGGACCCCAGATAAGGCCGTAAGTGATGAAGGCAATGGGCCATGCATCTTGCTATGGCTGAATCAAGAGATCACTGACGGTGAAGGCTCTGTTAGAGCCGAAGGTCATGACAACACGACTCCGGATCAAGGAATGGGCTTCTCGGGTTATGCCGTGATCGGGCGGGCGGTGAGAGCCCGACCCACGAGCTTGCCCGGGTGGGTCATAAAGGCGATTACAAAGAACACGTGCCGAGGGACACCTGACTCGTGGTGCCTTGCTATAGGCCGTGTCACGTGACCGCAGACGTGACGAGTGACGTCACATGGCTTGGAGAGCAAGTACACGGATATCTATAAATACTAAGGGATAAACCCTAGAGGTACACACACAATCTCAGATCTATTACTTTTTGTACTCTCTCCTTCTCGATACTAACTTGATCGTCGGAGTGTCCTTGGGCAAGAGGCCCAAGTGACACTAACCAGTGTTTTCTGGTGCAAGATTCGGTTAAGAGGAAGGAGTACAAGAAAGGAGAGGATTCCACAGAAAATCCCCACCACAACGTTGTTGTGGATGTATTGCTTAGCTCGGCGACTAGCACTTGTTGTCCATGCCCAGGGGTCTTGTGAAAAGCACATGTTCTTTATGTCTTACCTAGCTAAGTGAAAAGCATATGTCATGTTTTAGGTAATGCGTAGCACCGGACAATCAATAATTATAAGTGTTTGATCCCAATCTTTCAATTTATTATCAAAATTTAACATTTTGCACACTGTAGCACAAAAAATACTAATGCTAAGTTTCCCAAATAATAAAATTAAACACTTGATTTAATTAAATGAGGATGACATGCGATTAAATCAAAGCAAAATCAAGTGTTTGCTAAAAACAAGTGTTAGATTTTATCATTTATTAAGAAATAACCCAAAATAGAAATGTTAACACTAAAAAAGGGACGGAGGGAATAGTAATTTTTGCATGAACCGTGAATGAGATAAGATTTTCTCATTTCGAATTACTATAATATATATATTACTATAATATATATATATATATATAACTATCCAGTCCGAGAGTCCCGAATCCGGGACTCCACCTTCCCGATATTTTTTTGACGATCCGAACCGTCCAATGTGTTCAAAAGGTGTTTTCCAAGGTCCACGCGGGAAATCTTCAAAAAAAAATACCGGGAAGGGCTTGATCCAAGCGGTTTTTCGCAAAACCGTAAATGTACAATTTTTGCGAAAACCGCTGGATCAAGCCCTTCCCGAAAAAGTATTTTTTTGAAGATTTCCAATGACCTTGGAAAACACCTTTTGAAAACATATTGAACGGCTCGGATTTCCCAAAAACAATTTTTAAAAGCATCAAAACACCGAAAAAGGCTTCAATCCGGGATTTCCGGGATCCTTGACTGGATCGGTGGCGTATATATATATATATATATATATATACACGGGGATTTTTCTATCCGGACTCCCGGATTTAAGGAAAATCCCATTTTCTTTTGTTTTGCAAATTGTTTTTGGAAAATCCGAGCCGGCCAATGTGTTCAAAAGGTGTTTTCAAGGGTCCACGCGGGTATTACAGTTTTGCGAGAAACTGCTTGGATCAAGCCCTTCCCAGTATTTTTTTTTTAGATTTCCCGCGTGGACCCTTGAAAACACCTTCTGAACACATTGGACGTCTCGGATCGTCAAAAAAAAATGCTCGGATCTAGGAGCTCTGGAGTCCGGAGGAGAAGTGGAACCTATATATATACTCAAACTTCTTATCCACACTCCCGGATTTAAGGAAAAAATGGGGTTTTTTTGTGTTGCAAATTTTTTTTGGAAAATCCGATCCGTCCAATGTGTTCAGAAGGTGTTTTCAAGGGTCCACGCGGAAAATCTTCAAAAAACAATACCGGGAAGGGCTTGATCCAAGCAGTTTTTTTGAAGATTTTCCGCGTGGACCCTTGAAAACACCTTCTGAACACATTGGACGGATCGGATTGTCAAAAAAAATTTTGGATCATGAGGTGCGAAAATTAGAGGTCCGGATTAGAAGCTTAACCTATATATATATATATATATATATATATCGTAACCACGTGGCATGTCATATTCCTCTAACTTTATATGTTTTTGTTTGTGGCACAACGTACAATATAATCCTAATTCAACTCCAAACAACTTTAAATCGGGACAATTTTTTTTTGAACGGTGAAAGAGATTTATTACTCCTCTTTGTGCGACAGCATCCCCATGTCGTTTCAGTTGCGTCACTGAACATTTTTCTCAAACCATGAGTGGAGGAGTAGGAGTAGTAGTAGTAGTAGTAGTAATATGTTAGAGGTGTTTGCGAACCTCATTTTCAGTTTTTCATTTTCAAATTTTTTTGCTTTTTGGATTATAGTCAGAATGTATTTTAAATCTAGTAGAAATGTATACAATGCATTTTACAACATAAGTAAATGTTTAGAAGATATGTGCAGAATACATTTAGATTCCCCAACAACTTCCCATGTAGATTAATCCCCCTTAATGCCTACCTATTATGCAATAATAAGTCTTTTAACATTTCAGTAGATGTTAGGTTAGACGTACACGTTCTCAGCCATGGGAATCAATTTAATTGATGGAAACATGTTAATCATCCAAACATTCATATCACGCAAATCATCAGTTTCTGCTGTACATTTTTTTGGCCAAAATTGATGGAAACATGTTAATCATCCAAACATTCATACATTTTTTCTGCTGTACATGTTCTGACCTTAAGGCCAAAATTGATTCGATGGGATTCGACCCATTTTCATATATATTTTGGTTTCATTTCGTTCGGGCTCATTGCAAGTCCTAACATCAATTCTTTAAGGTTACTAAATGTACTTGACGTTTAGAGTCGTTCAAGTGGAGCATGGTCGCGTCGAGAGGCGGTATCTCCTTTTCCTTTTCTTCTCCTCCTCCTTTTTCTTCCTTCTTTCTCTTTCTTTGCTGCCGACCTATTTCACTGTCTCTGCCTCCGAAATGTGGGAAGGGGAAGGGGAAAATGGATTTACTTAAATAGGAGTATTGAGTTGTTGGGTTGACAAGCCACGTAGTTGGGGACAAAATGGAATAACAAAAGGATTTTTGTTCCCGTAGGAAAGATGTATCAAAATATTTAGGTTGTGTTTGGTTAGATAGTTTAGTTTAGTTTAGTTTTGATGATGTCATCAGGTGTAATGAGTGAAGAGAGATAGAGAGAGAAATGAGGGAAATAATGAGGTCATCAAAATTAAAACTAAAACTAAACTGGGAAATGAACAGGGTCTTACATGCATTTCTAACTTCGGAGTTCAGATTGCAATGCAAAAGGATTTGGTTGGAAGCAGATTGCACACACTAAAATTAAGGTCTGCTTCCTTCCTAAAGTAGTGATGCTGAGGAAACAAGCGCAGCAATAAATTTTGAGAGCAATGTTATGGGTACACCTAAATAGTGTACACCAAATATACACCATATATATCATGTGAGACTTATTTCCGGGTTTCACATTAATGATCGGATTTGTTCAATATTTTTAAAATATTAATTTAGGAGTTTTTGAAAAATATTACCTTGTTCGGATATCGAGAAGGGCTTGGTCAGTGTTCTTATATATGAAACTACGCAGGGATGAAAACTGATCAAGTCCTTTCCGATATCCGAACCAACTGATTTTCTACAGGGGCTCTTAAATTAATATTTTAAGGCCTAGTTTGCAAGTTGATAAAACCAAGTGTTGATTTTACCAAATCTTGATTTTTTCATGATTTTATTTTTATCAATTCGCAAATTAAACCTAAAAATATTGAACTGGTCCGATTATTACCGTGGGACCCTGAAATGGGTCCCACATCATTTTTATCAATTGGCAAATTAGACCTGCAGGTTCCTTAAATATCTGGCCTGATCAAATATCTTTGTATATATTTCCCCTGGAACTTCAGTTGAATGACAGTGCTAGTCATTCATTGATAACAAAAGGTCAGAATGTGAAACCTAATGTCTCTATTGAAAGAATGAATGTAAAGTCGGGAGTAACATCCACATAACATCATATTTAAAAAGTTTCGGAATAAAAAAACAAGAAAATAGAGAAAAATAAAACAAGTAGAAGAACAATAGTAATTTTCTATGTCTTATATTATGGAAAGAACACAAGTTTTTCTCATGACAAAAAGTATACCAGGAGCACAGACAACGTAGATTTTCCACAGCGGCACAACCACTCATCCCAGATACGAATACCGACACGGGACACAGAAATTATAAAAAATAGACATGGACGTGGGGACACGGCAAAAATATAAAATAAATAAGGGGTGGTTCCACTAACACTTACTTTGACATACATTTTGACATTTTTTTTTCTAGGTGTCACTGTGATGTTCCGAACAGTTAATCTTGTTTAAATGAGTAAAATAGGGGGCCCTAGAAAAAATTAGCTCAATCGGATATCGGTAAGCACTTGATCAAATAGTTTTGCAAAAACAATGATAGGAAATGGTGTTTACAAAAATGTTTTGTCCAAGCCCTTCCCAATATCCGATTGAGCTAATTTTTTTGCAGGACCCCCTATTTTACTCATTTAAACAAGATTAACGGTTGAGAACTTCACAGTATGACTCAAAAATGTGAAATGTCAAAATAAGTGTTCGCGGAACAGTCCCCAATAAATGAGGAATAATTATATATGTAATTATATCATATATGTATGCAGCAGTAAGTCAGTAACAGTATGCATAAATAAGTACATTTTTCTTTTGATATACTCCCTCTGTCCCTTTTTAAGTGATCCATACGGGAATACGTGCAATTTCAAACCCTAAAAAACATATTTCTCTATATAACTTTTTAATTTGTTTTATACCAAATTAAAGTGCTCATTGAGTACTTTAATTTGGTGCAAAAAAATTTTAAAAACGATATGCGAAAGTACATTTTAAACGTCCGCAAAAATACACGTTTCCCAAGTGGATCACTTAAAAAGGGACGGAGGGAGTATAAGTTATCTACATTGTTATATACAAGTATATATATTGGTACACAGTACTACACATGCATATGTTTGATATACACCCACAAAGCAACAGAAATATATATATATACGAGTTCATACATCTATACATATACACAGTGCGAGAGAGTGTGTATATGGGATACGCGTGCCCATGCCGTGTCTCCCACGTGTTACCCTCCAAAAAATAAATTAATTAATTTAAGGAACATGCCACGTTGTGTGTCCAATACGTGTCCCCCACGTGGGTGTCACCATGTCCCATGTCCGATACACAGGGCGACCTCTAGAAGTATCAATCCTTCATATCGGTTACGTATTCCTTCTTTTCACGAATTTTGAAACAACAGAAAAGTTTTCTTATAGTTGGAAAGAAAAAGTATTAGAGTGCTTTGTAGGACCATTAGGGTTACCACTCCAAGCTACAGGGACAAGTTCCTTTACAAATTAATGCAAGATCAGGCATTCAACATCATGCATGCAGTGTAATCAGTTCACCTGTTCAAATTAAGCAAATGATGGATCAACTAAAATAACCACAATACCACCAATTTACTTAATCCTTTCATTCATTCAGAAATCCTGTAATTAAATTATAAATTAATCCTGTGTCATCGAGCAAGACAGCTAAATTAAGATAGTGGAAACAAATGGCAAACAACACTATGAAGGAAGATGCCCATTAATTTGTGCACGAAAGTTCTCTCCAGAGTCCAGATTGATTACCTAATGAGCTGCTCCAGTTGAACCCTATTCATATCCAGGCACTCAATATCCCATCTGGCCCTCAAATCCACGATGTCGCGAAAGATAGCCCAAGTCTCCTTGTCCTTGCTCTGACCCTGCTGCCTCAGCCTCTCAAAGGTTTCACGGACCGTTACAGTTCCAGATAATTGTGAAATAATCCTTCTAAGCCTCACGTTAAATGAGGGAGTATCAGCTGCAGTGATAGCCCGCTGCATCGCTTTAGATACAGAACCCAGTCGGATTACACTGCGATTTGGCATCATGTCGGTGATCTTCATTGTAAGGTCAAGGTTTTTCTCGAAGAAATCTCCGAACGCCTTCCCACCAATCCTAACAGGTCTACCTCCAAAGTATGAAGATAACGATTAGCATAAAAACAAACAATGATTTGGAATAATAAGTCTTACTCTATAAGAATGATTTAGATCCCTGCGTACGTGTATTAGCAACAAATGTACGGTACAAAGATATATAGCACAGATCGATAAACAGATGAATCCGGGGGTGCCGACTGTGCCGTGCACTACAGGCCGTCTGATGCCCGGATGGACAGCCTAGATTTGATCTCCGCACCTTTGCATCCTACCCGTTCATTGATGAGTGCAGTGCAATCAAATCTGAACCGTCCATCCACGCATCGGACGGCCCGCATTGCACCCTACGGTGCACATCACGTACCCATAAACAGCATTAGCTAGTAATTAGTAAACAAGCAAAAAAACGAAGCAGACGAAGCATGCAGAGCAGCATTAGAATCACTAGAAATCATCAATTAATGCAACCACTAAAACACAGAAATCTCATATGTATTAAGCTATAATCAACGATTCCAGCCCATTCGTTATGTATAAAATGAAGGCAAAAGATGGAGACAACCCTGTGGATGCATGGTCACCTTTGCATCACAAGCTCTCAAATTTCACTCATGCGCTTTACTTGGTCGGTCCATTTGTACTCTTTCCAGACACTATCCAGACAATGTCAATTTCCACTAATTGGATTGAATTCTTACAACCACAAATTACCAAATTATCCTTTAGCTATTGGAGCTATTTACCACTCTCTTGAGCTAGACGCAAATTATGAACGGCTATAGACTGTACACTCACATTTACTTCCCTTTTTATCAAAAATAAAGTATTTCACTCAAAAATTTAAAAATATATATTTTAACATTTGACATTTTTTGGCTTGTTGGCTTATTGAGTTGTTTTGCAATATCCTTCAAATAAAAAAATAAAGTACTTTCGTGCATAATTTTTTATTTTCTTTTGCACCATGTTAAACTACTAAGAGAGATACTATTTAATTGGATGCAAAAAATTTCGAAAAATTGTGGTCCAAAAAATACACCTTTTTTTAGATCTTCATAGTTTACAGCACAAGTGCTATAAAGATCTAGAGGAAAAAAAAAAAACTAAAGATCTAAAAAAATCTAATTAATTAACTAGTGCTAAAGATCTAAAAGGTCTATTTCACTTACATCATTCACCCAAATTTAATCCCTCTTCTTAAAAAATAATCCAAACCAAGTACTAATTTATACACTCTTTACATGTGTATCCACACTCCATAATTAATACTCCTTACTTTTTTTCCTACCTTTATTATCTAATCCACCAAAACTCATTCAGTATCCAAACGAGCCGTACGTTAAACGCAAAAGGCTGAGCCTTCTCTCCCAATCCCTCTGAAATGCTAAAGGGTATAAAAAAATCTTTGTTATTTTTTTGGATTATTACTGAAGCAAAACTAGTAAAACCAATTTTTTTAATAAAAATAAAAACAGGGAATGGAGACGAACGGTAGTCTTGCCATTTTCAAAGTAAAAGCAGTACACTGCTACAACTTGGAAAACTCGGTCCACTAAATATAAAATACACAACTTCCCCATACGTGAAGGACGTTGGTCGTTGAATTGATGGGAAAGTCGTACGTCAGGCCTTGTCTTACTTAGATTGCCCAATGGGGTGGTCTATAGCAAAACCCTAAAATGAAATACACACATACAAAGAGAGAAACAAAAGACTGTTGAAGAGCTAAGGTGAGAGAATGCATATACAGCTCACCTTCCATTCGACATCGGAAAGAAGGTCAGCGAGACGGCGAGGGTTTCTGAAACGGTGATCTGAAGAAGCAGAAACACACCCGCATTCACTCTCTCTCTCTCTTCTCTCTCGCTCTTCTGTCTGTGTTCCAACAGAAATGGAGCGAGAGACTCTTGGCGAAAAAGTTCCTCTGCTTGAGGCTAAAAGACAAAAACAAAATAGGTCGCCAAATTGAGGGGACCACGTGGTTTCTAATACTAGTAGAATTTAGGACTGTGATAGGGGTAGGTACCGACCCTAGGAACCTAAATTGTGCACATGCGGGTCCAACTTTTGGACCCGCAACAATGATCTGAACCATTTAATAATTTTAAAATAATTTTTCGAGTGTCTCTATAAAAATTCAGCTCAATTGAATATACATAACTACTTTATCTAAACTTTAAGTTTTTTATTCAGAATTTAGGATTCTAACTTCTGAATAAAAAAGTGAAATTTTGGATCACCAACTTATACATATTCAATTGAGTTGATTTTTTGAATGGACACTCAACTAATTATTTTAAAATTATTGAATGGTTTGAATTATTCGTACGCGACCCACAAGTCGGCTCCGCGGGTAGCTATGTACAATTTCGATAACCATATATCTTTATCGGCTAATTTTACAACCAATGGTGGTAAATAATTAACCCCTAGGTTAAATTAACCTTTTGTCCCCTGACTTGGGTAGCACGGAAGGAAATCCAAGGGATGGGTATCGTAGTGATGGGAAGAAATTAATAATTTGGACAGAAAAAAATTAAGGATTGTGATCGAATCGCACTGAGTGCGGGGAAGTTGCAGGAAGCACTGGATAGACCTGAGGGTTAAGAGAAATTTGATTCGCTAAACTACGACATGTAGGAACACTTACATTTTACAGTTTAGGCTGAGTTTTTTAAATGATTTTAGCAATTCAGTTGCTAAAATCAAATTTGAACCCAGATTTCAACACATGGTGAACTCATTTGCTAAAATGAGGGTTGTTGCTAAAATCAAACGGAAAATTCAACCTTAATCAGTGGTCTACTAGCTGGAATGGACTGGATGTAAAAAAATTGGGTATTCCAAAGATTTGGGAGATCGATGTTTAATGACGGGTTAAGGAATAGATATTCCATAATTAGCAAAGTAGTAGGTGAGATTATCGGGATCGGAGAATAAACTCATGTATATTAGAATTGTTGCGGTATTATTACTCCTTCAAAAAAAAATTAAATTTTCCCTCATTAAACAATATAGTTCATAATTTTTTTTTTACCTTTTAGGATTATTTTTTCCGAGACAAACCAATTATTCGCAAGCAATTGATACAAAATCAACAAATGGGAAGAAAATTTAAATAAAGAAAAGAACTAGTCGAGCTTAGTTATTAAGCAAAAACGGGTCTTATTCCATGAGATCTATAAAATTTATACATAACTGAGATCATCCGGTGCAGGGGCGGACTCACATGTGGGCACGTGGGGTCACGCGTCCTCGCTCAAAATTAGAAAATCTTACTTGTGCCCCTATATATTTTGAGTAATTGAATAAATAACACCTAAAATTAAAGTATACCATTTATATATAAATTGAAAATAGTTGGGTTTATCACGTTTCATGCATCAATTTTCTTCAATAACATTGTTTGATTTACAATTGTCAATTTAAAAATTGTAAATGTGGTTGCGGTATAAACTTCTTACTCATTGTTATTTATCACAAAGACTCTTGCTAACACTCGTTCATCAGGCAGAAGGTAATGCAACAAACATGTTCGGATATCAATATACTTTCACTGATATCAATAAAACTTTCACGCATATCGGTATATTTTCTACACTTTATCTGAAGGGTTGATGTAAGCATTTTCTTATAACGAAACAAATTTTCTCGACATGGTCAATCGAATGCTCTCACTATATCAAATTTCTGGGTCCGCAACTTATCCGGTGAGCCATTTCCGATAAACAATCTGGCATACATACTAGGGTCCAGGAGACTACTTTTCAATTCCATTTTGCGTGAAAGGTTCGTGCGCGTGTGCCTGTGTACAAAGATCGCGCACTCAAGAGCGAGAGACTCTGGAGAGAATGTTTCTCTGCTTTGAGACGAAAAAAACAATGCTATGGGTACACCGCATATACACCCCAAATGCACACTACCCCAAGGTGGCAGATGATGAGAGGCCCATTTTTTGGGTGAGCCCCACATTGGGCCTCTCCTCTTCTGCCACTACAGAGTGATGTGCATTTGGGGTGCACATGTGGTGTACCCATATCGTTTTTCATTCTTTTCACCCACAGTACCAAAAAGACAAAAAAAAAAAAAAAAAAACGGTGGCTAAATTTCCTGCCGTTGATTTCGCATCAACGCTGTTTGATTTTGGACGAACGGCTAAGGCTTAAGGATTCGTTTCTTGCAATTGTGGGGACCACGTGATTTCTACCGCTACGGTTAATTTACAACCAACGCAGGCAACGATTAAGAGGGTGTTACGTTAAGAGTGTCATATTATATGCATATTATTTTTCACCTAATAGGCCGTGTGAATTATTCATCATTCTCGGAGGGTTAATTTGAGTGATTCAAGGCGTGCGACAATCAAACACTTGATGCGATGAACGAGAAGTCGGCAATCGGTTCTTGGGTCAATTGAGAGGAGTTTCAATTGTAAGTATATGTCGATTGTAATCGTACAATGGTTCTTTTAATGTTATGATTCTTTCCTGTGATTTTTACATATTCGAGGTTTTCCATGTATATCATGTGTTGTTCGTTTGTTTTTAAATTCCTATAATTGCTTGATTATTTGATTGCTAGTAGGATTTTTTCAAAAATGCGAAATTATTCAATGCTTCGGAGATAAGGTTGAACACGAAACTGTACCATAAATTAGGAGTAGACAACCCTACACATTTGTGCGATTCAAATTCGTTTTCAACCTTGTCTCATGACAATGAATAACGCCTTGATGAAAAGGGTCATTGGTGCTCCAAGAGCAACTATTCATTTCTCCCATGCAACGGGGCATTTATGTAATTAAGTTTAATCTCCACCGCCACGACCCTTTGATCACAAATTAAATGAAGTTGTGTTGTGATACAGTGATACTATATTAATGGAGGTGAGGGATATTGCATGATTACCAGTGTTTTGGAGCTTATTATTACTTTTAAATAAATTAAAATTTATAGAGTATAATTACGAATTTTGAGATAATAATCATAATACATAAAATTATTTCATATGATAATGTGCATAGTGATTTTTTTTAATACAATAAGTATAATTATGAATTTCGAGAAAATAATCAGAATGCATAAAAGCATTTGAATGATAATGCGTACAATAATTTTTTTTTAATAAATAGTGTCTTCATTTATAATTGGCATCCGAAAAGCTCTTCAGAATCTTCATAGGTGGATTTTGGATTATAACTCGTCCTTAATTTTCCTTTTTCCTTTTTTTTTTTTTGGTTTTTATTTTTGTTGGAGATAGTTGTATATTATAACCACCCACAAAAGTGAGAAAATATACTTCGTTTATTTGAATTAGAATATGATACACTTGGAAATATGTAGCCGAACACCTAAAATGAAAATCTATTTAATGCATGATACAAACAAAACAGTCCCAGTCAAAGTGAAGTTCTGTAGGAAGAGGAAAAAATTGAGTAATTATTTAGCGCCATTGGGATAGTGATTAGTGACACATGAACGGTGTCCTAGCTAACAACCTCTGTTACCATATATTCATCAGGAGTCTATACATTTACTCCTGAGATTCATATAAATACGTTATGGTGGAAGATAACATGGATATATACCGAAATGATGATAGCTTTAATGATAGGGAACACAAATATATAAGACAATCACTTAGAAAAACTGAGTATACGTTAAAACCTGAGTATTTTGGTGCAATTGATTACAAGGATATATACCGTCAAAAGCACCAAAATACTCTGTTTTTAACGTATACCACTTGTCACCAATTGACAACTTGGTTAGACTTGCGCAGTGGCGGAGCCACCATAGGACCAGGGTGGGCACGTGCCCACACTGGATTTTTACCCCTTGTTTTTTTTTTCTTTTTTTTGCAGCCCGTTTTAAAGTTTACTATATATAATAAAATTATCTGATTTTTGCCAATGGGTATGCTTGGTCTAGTTGGCCAAGCGATGGCCTCCCTCCTTAAATGCCAGGGTTCGAGTCCTGGTGGTGGTTTTTATCATGTTTTTTTTCTTTCCTTCTATTATGCTTTTCTTTTTCCTTCTATTTCCAAATGGGACAAGAAAATGAGTAAATTTATTGATCACCATTTTACTAATTTTGAAATAAAAAAATTGAAAAAAATCTTAAGGATCGTTACTATAATTAATTTAATTTTTTTGTCATAAAGATTAAGAATCTAATAGTTAAGCGAGTTATCATAATTCTATAATTTCTCCAAAAAAATAAACTTAGGTAGAGTCTTTAAGCTAGCGCTGACAATATACACAAAGTAAGATGAATTAAAACTTGTCGAGGTCAATTGTAAATAAAAGCACCAACACATATTTAGTTTTTTTTTTCCCCGCTTATGTTTATAAGCGTTTTAAAATATTATGCCACGGTGCCCTCACTCACATGAAATCCTGGCTACGCCACTGGACTTGCGTATGAATTTTAGTATGTTGACACTTGCAAATTAACTAATTTAACCTGTTTGCTTACAAAAGTTTATATGCGCAAATTTTGAGGTTGTGTATACACCTCAAAATTTCCTATGGGTTCCCATTTTTGTGCCAAGCTTTCCTCTTCTTTCTCTGTAGTAGGAGAGGTTTGTTTGTGAGTAGGCTCTGTTGTCTTGTTTTGTTGTTTTGGTCCCTCTTATTTTGCTGGTTTTATTCTCTTTTTGTAGATAAAGTCATGATTTGTATTTCAAGCCCATTCCCTTAATTTTTTGGCTTTGTTCTTAATAAAATGAATTGTTCAAAAAATTAACATGAAATAAAGTGGTTTGCATCGCCAACAAGAGCATCTCCATTGACCAAACCATCTCCATCAGGGGCAGAGCAAAATAGGAGCCGGGGTGGCCCCAGCACTCCTATCTTGGAGTATTTTTGCATTTTTTTTAGATATTCTTAAAAAATTATACATATTCGAAAATAATTAAAAAGTAAGGACAATTTTCATTTCGAGAACGCTAAATTATTGTGGATGTGTTGGGATTCCACCCCGTATGGGCCAGATGGGCTTAGGCCTGGATGGGAGTGATTAGGGTTTTATTGTTGTATCTTTATAAATACTCGGATGAGCCTTGATTATTTATGTGTGGTAGCACAATGTGAGAGGGACAGGCTGAGAGTGTGAGAGGGGGAGCCGGTTGTGGCCTCCCCCTGCCGGAGTGGGAGCCTGTTATTGCTACTCGGAGATGTTTTTTCATGTCTTTGTATATTTTGTGAATATATACGAATCGACGGAGTTTTTCCTCTAATTTATTGTGTGTGTTTGAGTGCGTGCGTGACCCGGATTGCACAACAAATTGGTATCAGAGCTCGGGTGGAGCGAGAGGTCACCGGATTTGCGCTCGAAATGCACGGATTCAAGAACGGAAAGAAAAACGAAGTCACACGGAAGTTTTGCTCACGGGGTTTTGTTTGTCTCGTCGAGACGAGTCCAACAGTCAGTTTTGGTCACCGGAGTAGTGCGCACGATCGATTTTGAACGCAGCAGGAGAAGACGAGAGGTTGCAAGGCTTGAGCTCAGATCAAAAGTGCTCGAAAGTTGATTTTGACCACAGGGATGTGTTCGTCTTGTCAAGACAATTCTGGAACAGCTTGGGCAGTCGTCGGAAGCAGCCGGAAAAGGGGTCACGCGCCGGTCGAAGGCGGCGCGTTAGATCTACGCGCACGCGTGATCTGCACGCGCGGGTCAAAGGTCAGGGAAGACCAGTCAGCGCCATGGAGGACAGGTCAATGCCACGTCAGCAAAGGGGTCAGGGTGTTAGAAGGTTCAACAGAGGTCCAAAGAGGTCAGTCGCGGTTCAAAGCACTGTCCAAGTTGAGCTGTTCGGACGATTCGGGCAGTCAGTACCGGTTCGCTTGGTTTAAGCCCGGTTGCAGGCCGGTTTGGTCTGGTTCCCAGATTGAGGAATGGTTTTGGGTCCGGTTTAGCATAATGGAGGGTTATTTGAGGCCGATTCAAGGGTTTTTTTGCTGGTTCAGAGCGGTTTGGCCCAATTTGGGGCTGGTTCGATCAGTTTTTGCCCAGTTCAGTGAGTTTTTAGTCGATTTGGGGCCGGTTCAGGCCGGTTTAGTGGAGTATTTGCTCGGTTCAAGGTGTATTGGGGTGTTTCGGATCAGTATGGCACCGTTTAGGGCATCTCGGAGCTATTTTGGAGGATTTCGGGCAAAACGGAGGCCAAATGGGATGTTCCAGAGTCAACTCAAGTGTTTGGGTTATGAGGAGGCTTGTTCCTAGCTGACTGGACGGTTTCGGATTCGTTGGTTGGGTTGGTTTTGGGTGATTTGAGCCGAATTTTGTAGTCTTAGACACATCCAGAGAGATTGGGGAGGATCCGACGTGATCAGGTCAATCGGGTGGGACGTTGTTGAGTCGGAGGCAAGTCATGGGAGATCCGATGGGAGTCTAGGGGGTGCTAGGAGAGCTGGGAATGGAACATGGATGAACTAGGAGGCAGATAAAACTCGGGAAAGCTGACGGAGAGTGGCGGGAGACCAGGATAGTGACCGGAGTGGCGGATAGGTGACGGAAGAAACGAGTGGAGTTGGAAGAGCTACACAGCAGGAGTATTGGGTAGACTTTTCAGAGATCAGAGGTTGACCGGAGCAATCAGGCGATTGCGGATTCGCGGCGGTTGAGCCGTGGTGATCAGTTGGAGAAGCTAGTGAGCAAGGATACATTCTTTCGAGTGTTGCATATCTGTTTGGTGGGTGCGGATACACTTGATTGGTTAATGGCATAGGCGCTTACTAGAGTAACATATCAGAGTTGGTCAGCGGTAATCGGAGACAGTCTGGTTCAATTGGATTCGAAGACCTATCATCAGGATTTGCAGTTGTGATTCGAGTTGCATTGGATTGGATGATGGGCCACCATACAGGCTTGTGAGAATGGAGTGGCAGATGGAGCTGATGTTATCCATGGTCAGGCAGTATGAGTGTTTTGTGGCGTGAGCAGGAATAACGACAGTTGCGGATGTACACAGGATATGCGCGGGATTGTACCGAGGTGTCACGACCAGAATGGTACTGGATGGGCCGGGAGTCGAATAAGGAGTGTGCGGGATGCTGGCTAGCAATGGCGATGCAACTAGTTGCTGTGGATTGTTCACGGGAGCTCCGAACAGAGGGATTGAGATGGAGATCAGATGATGCATCATGATATTCTCTTTCTTCTGTAATTTTTTTACTGGATCCTCTCCGGGATATGCGCACGCATGGTGTGGAGAGATGAAGTCACATATTATGATCTACCGCGGAAGATCTGGCTTGCAGGGATACATTCTTTCGAGTGGTGTACCCAGTTAGGGTGCGGAGATGCTTGTTTGGGAATGACACAGGCGCATGTCAAAGCGGTAGATTAGTTTGAGCCACGGAGATCTAGCAGGATTAGTTCATATCCCGGATTCACGAGAGGTGTATCCCGGTTTTGGGGTGTGGAGGTACTCGGTGGGGGATGAGGTGTTAGAGAAGGAGTCAGCCTTTTCGTAGATGGTGTGTGAGATCATTTGGAGGAGTGAGCCTCTGGTGTGGGCAGAGGGTAGCTGCATTCTTTTGACAGAGTATGATGCTAGAGTGGCGGAGCGCGGTGATGAAGTTGTGGGCGCTCGTGAGGGGGTGCGGGCGCTCGGTTATGGAGCGCATACACCTTGGTTTGAGGTGTGTGAGTGGAGGCATTCTAGTTGAGGGGGTGCGGTACTCGGACGAGTGGAGGTATTCCAGTTGATGGGGTGCGGTACTCAGATTTTTTTATTGGCTGCAGATTCTGGTTTTGCAAGGATACACTCTTTCGGGTTTTGTGTACTCTGTTTGGTGGTGCATGGATGCTCGACTGGTTAGTGACACAGGCGCTTGCTAGAGGTAGCTAATTGGAGGAGGCGACATGGGGGTGTTGCAGACAACTTTGCCCACTCAGTGTGGAGGGGGTGATTGTTGGGATTCCACCCCGTGTGGGCCGGATGGGCTTAGGCCCGGATGGGAGTGATTAGGGTTTTATTGTTGTATCTCTATAAATACTCGGATGAGCCTTGATTATTAATGTGTGGTAGCACAATGTGAGCGGAACAAACTGAGAGTGTGAGAGGGGGAGCCGGTTGTGGCCTCCCCCGCTGGAGTGGGAGCCGGTTATTTGCTCCCCGGAGAGGTTTTTTCATGTCTTTGTATTTTTTTTGAATATATACAGATCGTCGGAGTTTTTCCTCAGATTTATTGTGTGTGTTTGAGTGCGTGTGTGACCTGGATTGCACAACAGGATGATACTGTGCGATAATAATATTGCGTTCGTCGAGTGATATGATAACAAAAGTACTTGAGACCAATTGTTTAATTTATCAACACCATCCCATTAAAACTCGAATTACTGAATTTAGTCTTAAAAAAATCATCATAGGAGGATTTCTTTCATAATTCAGCCCCTCCGACTTCGATTACTGGCTCCGCCACTGATCTCCATGATGGAGCAAGGGGGATCGAATTTATTGACTGGAATGTAGAATTATTTCCAGCAAGGAGGAAAGTTAAAGATACGAAAGGAGAGAAAGTAGTGAAAATCAGTTTCTCTAATTTTGAACACTTGGTTTTTATTTTGTACGCATCATTGAGTTGGTTATTGATTCATAAAAAGGAAAAACATTGTGGTAGTAAATCAGTAGGTTTTCCAAGATTGTGTCTCTGTGTTTGGCCCTTGCACTGCTCCCAATTTTCTTCTTATGCAAGTTATGTCAAATTTTTAATTCTACGTCCACCACTGCTGCTGATTCCAGTTCTTTGGCTGAGCTCTTTTTTCAAGCGAACACATATATATGCCATCATTGAGTTGAGTTGGCTTGAAAGGAGATTGCGGAGGTTCGAATGGCTGGATACTGGACCAGAAGCTTGGATAAGCCCAATACTGATGTTGGCTGGGTCGTACACTTATACGCAAGCTCCTTGAGCTGTTTGGGCTGTGACAAGTTGGCCCGGGTTTTCTGAGACACCTTGTGGAATGGCTGGCACACGGCTATTGGGCCGAGTTGTGCTAGAATAGGCCCAGCCCTTCTAGGCATTTGAACGAAGGATTTATTACTAGTGAGTCTATAAAAATGGTCCAAAATTACCATTAAGGTTAGTTGTTGATTTAATTACGTGCAACTCTTATAGGGGTCACATCATTTACCCTTTTACCTTTTAAACACAAGTTTATACTTACTCCCCTCCCACCTTCCACTTTCAATTTCCACTCAACATCCACTTCCGGCCAGGGACTTTTACGGCCTACGAAATTTCACGAGCTTCGAGCTTGTGAAATTTACGAGCTCATGAAATTCACTCGAAATTTCATGAGCTCGTGAATTTGGCTGGGTTGGAGCTCATGAATTTCACTAGCTTCAAATCCGTAAATTTCATCAATTGGATCGGAGCTCATGATTTCACTAGCTTCAAACCCATGAATTTCACTCGCTTCGGGCTCATGAATTGAGCTCGTGAATTTCACTTGATTTGAGTTTGTGAATTTCATTGCCTTTAGAAGTTTCATCTATTACTCTGCCTTTAGAAATTTCACTGGGATGGAGTAGATACTAGCCATCTGTTATTCTGTTCAATGGTGCATGAAATTTATTTGTCAGTGAAGTTTATATCCAACTGAGAGAGCCCACTAAAATTGTGGGATATGAAACACATTACCATTAAGCGACGTGTTATCAAAATGTTTTCTTGTCCGCAATTTCCCAGTAAGTACACACACGTGGTACATACATGATTTGATATCTTAGGCATTGCTTGGCACAAGTATTTTTGAGACCATCTTCATTTTCTTTGTAACCCAATAGGAAGTGTTAAGGAATAGAGTTGCACAGAGAGCTTGGAGTGCAGAACTTTACAATGGAGTACATAATAGAACTGATATTGCATTGCATGCCCCCTGCAAGAGAAATGAACTGATTCCAGTTAATTGTTGGGGATCGATGCAAGCAAGTCACTTGCTCGCACTATGAGGGGAAGGAGAGTGGTGGTGGTGTTGAGAAGAGTCGGAGAGGAGGGAGGTGAGGTTTTGGAGGGGGAGAGAGATGATCAGGGAAGGGTAGAGGCTGATTTTGAGGGTTTTTTCCCCCCCCAGTTAATCAACCTGGTGGGGACCAGCACTTACGTTGCATGGCATTTAGCATTGTTGTTAAAATTTAGACATGAAGTTCAATTCGTTCGCTTTTTGTACAACTATCCCTCTTATTTGGTAAATGCATCAACAAATCATTAATCCAAGTTTTGCAGAAAAGGTAATATTCAGATGGCTTGCCAACTTTACAAAGAATCATACTCACCCCCCCTTGGCATGGGATCATTTTCATAAAAATCAAATTTTCTTGATGAATATGACCTCAATTTCTGGGTGGACTAAAAATGAAAATAATGTTTTCAAAAAAAAAAAACTACTGACCAAATACAATGAGAAGACTTTATTGAAATGACAGACACGAAAAATCCAACACCATATAATCAGAAGACACGTCGCATTTAAATATTAATTAAACCTAGAAGAATTGAATAGCGAAAGAAACATAAAAACCACCTCAGATGCTTTCATGCACTAAAATTCCATTACACAGTATGTATAGCAATGATCCAGGCAAGTCCGAATCCCGTCCCCACCTGTTCTTTCTTTTTCATATCATAATAATAAAACAGGTAGCCTGCTAAACCCAGGGCATCTGAGGAAATTGGAAAACATGAATTAAAAAGGCATGGGCTTGAGCCTGATCCAAATCCGTGTCCAAACAGAGATTACACCTCAGGAAGCCCATCGAGTCTGTAGATCTGGACCCAGTTGCCTTTAGAGTCAAAGCAGTTCCGCTTGCATCTTTATCAACTACTAGTCTTCACGGTAGTCTGGATTCTCTTTTAGAATGACAAAGCCTTCAAGAATAGGTGAGAGTGGAATATACCTGCACAGGGATTCATTCTTCAGCAAAGAAAACTAAGGTCAAAAGTTAGCTAAGGCATTATGTCAAGCTGAAGAGTGTAGTAGTACTGCTCAGTGGCAAGCTCTGCCCTATCTCCGGCAGCCAGAAGAACCGGCGTTGAGTGGGTCTGGAAACCTGTGATGGTCTTGGGTCGGCCCGCCTGGCCCACCACATCAACAGCTTGGCCCACACGCACAGGTACTGAGAGAGGTTTCAGGTTCTCATCTACCGTCAATAGCATCCTTGGCTGCAGCATTGGAGAAAATATAGAAATGCAATCAGCCATAAGTTAGGAGTAGGCAATCAGCCACCACTTCGGGCCCCCAAATATGTAAGCCTCCTATATAATATAGACTTAATTAGTACATTTGCAGCTAAAATTGCAGAAAGAGTAATGTTCAAATGATCGATTTAGGAGTATTGTAATGATTATTTATTTTTAGATTACTATATGTTTAAATTTGTGCAATGATAAATATTTTGTAATGGTTTTTTACGAAGACCGTGTTAAAAAATTTTATTATGCAAAATATATGGAGGGCCTCTTCAAATGAGTCTGTTTCAGGCCTCAAAAAGTAATGAGCCGGAGAGAGAGAGAGAGAGAGAGAGAGAGAGAGAGAGAGAGAGAGAGAGCAAACCTGTATTGCCAACACGACAAAGTAAAGAACATAATGATATTTCCCTAAGATGATGGGTTTCATATCAAGGCATGCATGCAGCAAGGTTATTATTCCAGCCAGCGCCGTCCTGGAGGAAGATAAATACAAACCAAAGAACTATAGTTGTTAGAACAGCCAGAGGTAAAAATTAAGACATAAAGTCAAACATGTTTTGACAGCAAAAGGCAACATGTAAGTAGTAAAACCAGGCGCCCCAGAATACGGTTTCTGACAAGAGAGAATGTTCCACATGACAGCCCTTGAACAGCTTCACATAGATTAACTACTACTTTTTTTTCTTTTTTTTTTATAGACAAAATAGATATTCTGACAGGTTACTCAACGTCCGACGGAGGATTGCACTTAACACCAAATATCTGGAGGGGAAATACACCTATGTCCAGACCAAAGCTCGCGTGCTATGTAAAGAGTATGCTTAGGCCCACCAAACTTGAGCCCAAACATCAAACATTTACCCATTGACCAGCCACTACGTTTTGCCCATAGGAGCTTATCCATCGCTAGTGGCAAATTAAATACATTTACGAATAGGCAAGTGTCAAGATTCTTTTTACACAGCCAAAAAGCATTGCAGCCCATACAGAACAATTTTGTTTTTCTCGGTAATTGGCCCATGCTGAACTTATATTCCTTTAGCTGCTGTTAATGGTTCACCTGTTATTAAGTGAAAGCATGAAAGGTTTTGGTAATGTTCTTAACCTAAATAGACTTAATTTGAACAGCTGACTGAAAGGATTTGGCAACATTATTAACCTAAATGGACTTAATTTGAACAGCTGACTGAATCCGCTTTTCAAAATTCATCTGTACATACAACCAAATCTCTCCCATACAAAAGATGCTCATTTGCGACCATAATAACAGAGTTTTCTAGAGCAACACCCATTTATGTTCGGCTGGAGTGTTTAGTAATTCCTTATGAATGTTATTGATCTGTTTAAAAGCAGTCAATCACATGCATAACCTGAAAGAAAATTCTTCTTCTTCTTCAAAACAACACCCATTCAAATTTGAAAACATTGAAAACAGCTTCTGTTCCCTCTGAATCAGTTGTCATAACTTAAAAGTGGAACAAATCATTTGGAATGGTAAGTTGAAGGACAAAATCAACTAGATTTGATGTGATTAAAGCTCCAAAAACCTTCCATTCAATAGAAAACACCCCCAACGTCAAACAGGTCACCTGATGTGAAGGCTTCCCTTTTTTATGAAATCACTTACTGAAACCAATTCATCTCGTGCCCGGTTGTGAATTAGTTCTAGTCTTAGAATTAAGGTCAAATGGAGAACCCAATTTCTCTTAATGAACAGACACTTACGGAGATAGCAAGAAGCGCTCCGAATGATATGGAGCAAGAGTCAACAACCCTTTCCCCAAATGTACAAGACCTTGAGCGATTCGAACCTGCACAAACATCCCATTACAAAACAATTGGATCCCTTTAAAAATCAAATCAAAGTATAGAGGCCGGTGTATGAAACAAAACTGTAAGAAAGGCTTACACAGAAAAGGAGGCTAGCTTCTTTGTAATAGTAACTTGAAAGACTGTGAAGCATGCCAGCTATTCTAGCGTTGTTAGTTCCGGCACCAATCAACCCCAATGAGATTACAGCGGCCTGTAGAATCCAGAAATGTAAAGATTGTAACCATAACTATAGTTAGACAATACTACCACTAATTCTCAAACTAAACAAAAGTTCGAATACCATTGCTACTTCAGTATCTGTGTCGTGACTAAGTCTGCTTAATGTGTCCATAACATTGACCTGGATCACAAAATCCAATTATAAATTTTCTTAGCAATATAATATAACTTAACTCAACTGCACTCCAAACGCCACTTCAAGAGTGCTTAGTTTGGAAGATACAACTGAATACCGCATAGATACCTTAGGGTTCGATATACAGAGGAGACCAAGAGCCAAAGGAACTGCCCTTCTAATATTCTGCTCCCTATACTGCAGAAGACGCTCTAACAAGCGAATAGCCATTTCAAGGCCCAATTCTTCAGCCATTGCTACCATAGCAATCCCAAGTACAGCGGGTCCCTGGTGACTTTCTCCCTTCTCAAGATGTTGAGTGCACTGACCTAGAAGGTGTTGGACCTGTGTTAAAATAGAAAGTAAGTTACTTCATCTGCATAACAGAGGCCACCTGTTGGAATTTAAGGGCTTAAACGTAAGCACCTTGAGCACATTCCCTGTCCCAGCATAAGCACAGGAAAGTAGGGTCATCTCACAATACTTCCTAATTTTCTCATTAAATGTCTTTGAAACCTCTGCCGTTGCCTCGACACTTTCCTGTTAAATGAAACATAGGGATTCCAAAGAAAACCAAGTAGACCCACGAAACACATGCAAATACCAATTAAATCCCAAATGTCTTGGTGTTATCAGTTGTAAATAAATAATAACTTTTGTGAGAGAACCTTGATTTGTGCGCGCACAAAAAAGAATCTGACAACCGATATATAGCATTAAAGAACCTTGCATAAAGGTCTACATAGTTTGTGATTATTCATTACCTGCTTCCCGAGGTAAAGAAGGCCAAGTCCGAGAGGCAAAAGTCGAGTGAGAGGCTCCGCTAATTCTGACTCGCTTCGGTCCTTTAATGCATTTATAATCGCTTGGGCAACCTTTTCATTACACGAACCAACATATACCAAGCCCAATGATATGGCAGTAAATGCAATCACATCAAGGGATACTTTGTCATCTTCAAGGACGGGAGTCAATTTACTACGGATCTGACACATAATGTACATTAGTCAGCTTTCATTGGACTAAACAAAATATACAAGGAAGTGGAGGATAAATCAAGAGGTATTTGTCTAGCCGAAACAATTACATGGTTTAAAATTTTCTATTGATCATTTCCGGAGTATTGGATGGTATTCCTAAATAGGGGCCTCCTATTTGGTAGATACCATGGATAAAGCTACCACAATGGCTATGATTGGAATCCTTCGTTTTATCTACTTAAAGTGGTCAAATTGGTGTATTACCATATAATAAAGCCTTTCTTTTTTTGTATTCAGAGTATTGCTATGGATCATGTACATTCTGTTAGATTAAACAACGTGAACATCACCTAATAGTATCATACAAAGAAAAGCAGATTGACATTTGGTAGAATAAGCAGATTGATAAAAGCAAAATGCCTCTCAAATCATAAAGAGGTTTCCCACATCAAACACAGTATCGTTGCCATGGTGTGCCAAACGAGCAGAAAAAAGAACAAGGAACCTGACCTCCTCATTGTGCGAACCAGCATATGCAAGGCCCAGACCCATTGTTGCACCAATTCTGACAGAAGAATCTCCTTTATTGATGGAATCGGCAAGAAGCGCCAATGCCTGGAAAGAGGGACATTAGGATTTCAAAATAGACACAATGGTCTATCCATTTATGGGAAAAGGGAGTAGAACTCACTGGGTGACACTCATTCTTGATACCACAGTTCACAATACCAACTCCTAAAAATGCACCCGCAAGGACATGGTTGTCATTACTGTGGAAATACTTGTCAAGTTGGGAAAGTCCAGAATCAACATCCCAAAGCAGAATCATACCCTACAACAATAAATTGTAATAATATTAGTTGAATAAAGTAACTCACAGCAACAAATAGACTGAAAGTGAAGAGCACCATACCAGACTTGCTGCAGCACTGGCTTTTCCATGTTCTTTATTCTTAAAGAGCCAGTTTCCTGAAGAACCACCACTTGAAGCTTCTGATGGGACAGTCATTAACTTATCCTGCAAAAATATAAGCAACAAACGTCATATGTACACGACCCTAAAGTATTCGCCTCCACTATTTCTTAAATTGAAGAAACAAAGCTCTCACCTGACCAAACCCAGCATTCACAAATGCATTAACGAATGTGGCGGCCAAGTTGTGCCTGGCTGAATCAACACTTGCACCAGCACTAGCCCGGCCATCAAGCAAATGTGCCTACTTGATTCAAGCAAAAAATAGGAGATCGGAGGAAGAAAACAATTTCTAATAAGATATACTTAAAAATCAACAGGCAGTATAACTATCAAGTTGACAGATATCAGGAACTAGTATGGATAACCAATAAGTACAAACCTTATAGATATCCTCAGGAGATTTCGGCTCCATGACCTCTATGTCACGGGCAAGTGTAAGATAACCTTCACTTAGCTTAGTATTGTTGACAATTTCTTGCAATGTCTCCCTATCAGCATCATCTGCAACCATCTCTTTATTAAGCTCATAAGTTATACCCTGTATGGAACAAATTCGATAAGGAAAATTCATCTACAATCAAGAGAACTTATGTCCATCACATATGATTCATCACGGAAATATTGCGTTTTCCAAATGTTGACATAAGTATGTTAGGTGAACAATAAAGAGAAGTACATCAATAGCAACATGAGATAAAGAAAAAGAGAGAGATTAAAATTCCAAGACTTACCTGTCGAGCAAGGATGTAACAAAATTGCTTCTTTCTTAGTAGATCATCACAAGAGATAAAAACCTTCTCCACATACTGCCAAAGCATACAAAGAAAATCAATAAAACACGAAAGTAGGTGAGACGAAGATCATCTGATTAATCTACCTCATTTTCCGTATGCGTGCACATGTTACCCAAGTCACTATCATCCAAAATTCAATACTAACTGTTTGCCTTCAGTGTTCAATGTTTATATTACACAGGGAAAAGAGGGAGAGAAAACATTGGAGATGACAATAAACAGCAAACCTGCATGTTGTCAAGGAATAGAGCAATCTGAAGTGCACTAGGGAAATCTTCAACTTTAAGATAAATTGAATATGCAATATCCAGAACTAGCATATCATCTGGTCCTGGTAGGTATCTGCAAGGCATTGAAAGCAAAACATCAGCAGCAAGGTGAGTATCACACACACACACACACACACACACACAGAGATGAAATGCTAACATCCATACCACAAAACAATGAAGCATGTTATTTGAGAGAATAGAAGATGATAAAAGGCAATATTGGCATGACTAAAACGGGAATCCCGTTTCCGGACCTCCATGATCCAAAAAATTTTTTGACGATCCGAGCCGTTCAATGTACAGTTTTTGCGAAAAAATGCTTGGATCAAGCCCTTCCCGGTATTTTTTTTTGAAGATTTTCCGCGTGGACCCTTGAAAACACCTTCTGAAAACATTGGACGGCTCGGATTTTCCAAAAACAATTTGCAAAAAAAAAAAAAACACTTTTTCTTGTTTCCGGGAGTGGACTAGAAATTTTCGCTATATATATATATTATCGGCACGACTTACATGTCCATAACTGTGAGCACATTATAGCAGCATTTTACCAGTTTCTTAATAACACAAAAAAATAAGCCAATTCAAAGGTTAAAATGAAAAGAGGCTTGCTTTAGCTTTGAAATATGTGTGTATGTGTGCGCGCGAGCGTGTGTGTACCATGCATGAGCATATTCGTTTATAAGATAATCGACACATAAACTCGTCTCCTATACTTGCAGTTGCAGTTAAAGGACCCCTTAAATCATAGACACAAATTAAAATGGGCATTTGACTTCAACTAATTTCAATATAGTTTAAATTTCATAACAGCTGTTGGTAATCAGAGTGGTAAATATACCAAAGCAGTGTAATAAGATCGAAACTTCAACTTGTAATTTAAAAGATCCTTAATGAGAGCCACACTGCATAATGCAGATACCAAAGTAATGGTATCACTTATCAAAAGACAAAGCAACATTCAGGAAGGCAAGCTCAAAAGTTAATTTGAGATTCTCGGGGCTCAAACCTTGCCGCACTGGTGAGGTAAAGGCATGTCCTTTTGTTGTTGGTAGGGTCCACTTGATCCCCCAACCTTTTGTTGTTGGTACGGTCCACGTCATCCCCCAACATATCGAGGTCTTCAACCTGGAATAATCCAATATATCACTTTCATATGATATTTTTATGTTAAGTTGCCGTGGGGGTGGGGGGTATGTCCAGTATATCACTTTCATACGATATTCTAATGACAAGCTGACTGCACAATACCTCCATTAAAAGATCGACAGCTGCGTATTCAACATTGTGCTGCAAGAAAGATGCAAAAAGATTAGGAACACATTTCGGTGAAATGATTTACCAACCTATACCTTCACTAAATGCTTATAACCATATTCAAATGATATGTGAACCCTGTCTCCTAATGAAGAGTTGAACCACTCAAAACAAACTTTTGAATGAGTCATACCTTCATGTGAAAAGCAACAACTTGCTCGACAAGGTCAACCAGATCATCGATAGAGGCATCTTCACCCTGAAATGGTTTTTATAAAGGAAGCAAATATACTTGAAATCAGTTTCTAACAATGAAGGAGCAAATATAATTGAAGTCAGTTTTTAATCACGAAATAAGCAAAACAAGAAAGACACTGCATGACATCTGTTAGTGTAACATATGCGCTCAGAAAAAGGAAAAAGGCTAAAAAATGGTACTTATGCCACCAAATGAGTATAAATGTTAAAAGTATGAATATCAACAGTATAGTAAAAAATTTCAGACAGAGAGATCCACCAACATGATAATAAAATTAGAGCATACAAGACCTTCATGATTACGCTTTCGACAGCATACAATATACACAGATGATATGAATCCTAACCTGGCGTTTTGTATACTCTTGTGCTATTTCTCCAGCTAAGTTCCTGTCAATAAGAAATTAAACAGTTGTAAGGGTTCTTAATTGACACAAAAGTACAGTCACCCAAAAAAAGAAAAACGAAGGTGGAAAAATTCCACAGATGGAAAAAACAACCATGTAACATGTCCATGAAATTAATATAAAAATATGTACGTGATATGTTACATAGACTTGGCAAAGGTGACGGGTGCAGGTATATGCGAAGTGTCAGCAGTCAGATAACTATGGATCTCGTCTCAAGCATATGGGAACATACCAAATATTCCTCTTCCTTGGTATAGTTTTTCTATTATATTTTGTAAAATCGTACGTACAAGGTATCATATACCAGTTCATGTATACTTAATTACTTTTATAGCACAGATGAATTACAAAATATGCTTGCTTGGTGAATGTAGAGTATCAAGGGTTTGATACAAGCACTTTTACATTTAGAAAAGTCCATGCGACCTAGTGCACATGAGCATTATTCCCAGTATTACATCTACAGGCTGACACACAAAATGAATAACATATGTTGCTAATCATACCCATATATACTTCCATAGAACAATATTGGGTTTCATTATCTTGCAAAAGAGAAGATATTCAGTCCCGAAAATTGACAGTAACAAGAAAATTTTGAACTCAAATTAGTACAACCATAAGACCAGAGGTCAAAAAAACCTTTCATCAAGAGAAGTCATTTCCAAGGTCAAGGAGGCACAAGCTTAAAGAATAAATAAACTAATTCTCCACAAAGTTCTTGATATGCCAGCCCCTGGACGGCGTGTGATAGGACGGTTATAGTTTACATGGTATACTACACAAACAAAAAGCATGTTATAGATTCATAAAAATTTAAGGAGTTATACGAACATTTGTCAATGTAAGCATCAAGTCGCAAAAATTTAACGAGTTATATGTATAATGTCAATGAAAACATCAATCTAAATTGACATCATGCACACAAAACACATTAAATTCAATTGTTCCCCAAATCAGTACTTAGGCCACCATAAGAATTCAAAACAAACTCAACAGTCTATCCAACCAACAGAAAAAACAACATATAATCATACTAACTGCTGCCTTCTAATATAATGTTGCTCACCTGACATATTCGTGCCCCCACGAACCTATATCACCTTCAGAACCCAACAATCTGTATTTTAAGCTTACCTGCAATAATTGGGACATTGACAAAAATATCAAATACAACCAACAAACCTTCAAGTAATTCGCTTGACCATAATATGTAGGTTGTGCTAACAAAATACACATAAAGTCATAGACACAAATAATTACTTCATATGAGAGGCATAAAGTCATTAACACATTGTTCACAACATACGAGAGAGAACTGCATGGCCAAAAAGTTGACTCGGACAAACAAAGCAATCTGACTGACAATAGAGTGACTTCAAGAACAAATTAATGGAACATAAATCGAAAAGATAACACGGCATACCCGTTCTCCTTCTGCAGACATGGTCATGGCCAACACCGAAAGTATATCTGCTAGGAATTTCTGCATTAAAAGCAAAATTTGAATCAAAGATGTTTCCATGATTGAAAAGGATAATGGAAGAGGCCATCCAAAAAAATTCAAACCTTCACTTCCGAATCTGCCATTGTATCATAATAAGCATTTAGAGTTGCATAATGAGGACGCAAAAACTTAAACGGCTTTGGAACTGAAGTCATTGAGCTGGTTGAGGTCCGTAACTCCTGCCTGCAAGTAAACATGAGGTCAATCCCACAAGGATTCAGTTCACACATTAGTCAGTTGCAGACTATCAAATATGAAGCAGCCATCAGAGATTCTGCAAGTTAAAAAGAAAAAGTACATACAGAACTTAAACATGCATGCTATTGGCCTATGCTAGTTGTTTGCGGGCCTCCTAGTCTGGTCAGTTCAGTAAGAAATGCAGCCACCATCTAAGTATTTTCAGTGTAGCAAAATTGGCATTACAAAACATAGGTTTGAATACAATTGCCTTTGCACAGCTGTTAACAAAACTACAGGGACTTTGAGAAATACTAACAAATCCCTTTGTTGTATTAGGGAACGTTTACATAAGGAATAAGCAATTCAATAATTTAAATATAATGAGGTGATGCAAAATGGTAGTATTCCATTTCCATGTGAGACCAGGGAATAATTGGTCTCTACTATCATCTTGGACTTGCCTAGTTGATCATCACGTTACAGGTTGGAGGGTCTAATCTCAAGATGTGTTTAATATAAGCATCTGATCCCCTACCCTCACCGTAGGCTATCAATCCTTTCGTTGGGCCAGTCCATATGAAGCTTTCCCCTGGCTTGTAGATAGAGGGATTGTTCCCCAGATGAGTCAGCGGAGGTAGGCCTCCATCATGCCATCCAGAGGACCGGGGTTGTCTCCAAACCCACTCAATCCTACCCAATTGAGACAGCAAAACCCAGGCGCAAGCTCCACCCACCCCACTCTGCCACTGAGCTATTGAGGAAGAACTGAATTAAGAAAGCCGATTATCGTTAGTTGGACCAACCAGGGGCAAATTCAATCCAAAAGCCGCATATGATCTCTTGGACCCGAAAAAGGCAAACTTTATGGACTGATTGTTCTTTATAGAAGTTGACCAAAATGAGATGGCAAATACAAGTAGTAGGTCCTTCTCCAATCCCCCTTTCCACTTGTCATGGCAATAGATTATCAAATAAATCCCAGTAAACCGTTAAACTGTAGCCAACTAACAAAATTGACCATGGTCCTATCATGATAAACCAAAATACACCATTGACTTAAAACAACTACCGAATAGACTCTTAACATGTATAATTCCGCCATCTTGCGAACTGCTAAAGGAACGACATTGACTGAAAGACAACCAGAAGAGTTGTTCCTCTATGCCCATGCAACCATCTCATAGGCACAGCCACTAATTTGTCTAGTAGTGGAAGAAAAAGCCCATCCATTTTGAGCTTGAACTTTAAACCTTCCTCATAGTTGGGATTCGAAAGCATGCGGTAGAAAACTACGTCAATAGTCAAATCTAGTTGAATATTAGGAAAGTTGCAAATGGCAGTGTAAGGTTAGGATATTCAATGGTAAGTAGATTACTCCCTCCGTCCCCATTTATTTGTCCCTTACGGGAGTTCGTGCCACTTTTCAATTGATTATATCTCGTAATTTATATTGTTTTACATGATTTCGAAAACATTGTTTTATAGAACTAATTGAGATCTATTAAACAAGATTCATATTGAATATATAATTCATTACCGATTTAAAGTTATAGCTAGTTTTTTATCCGGTTAGAATGGGACGAGGGACCAAAATTTGGGGACGGAGGGAGTAAATGATTGGACAATGTCCAGTTCTTGTAGTGGGGTAGATTTTAATGGTTTATAGGAGGTTATTGTATGCAATGATGATTAGCATCATGATTGGACCATGATCAATTCTGTTAGTAGGCTAGAGTTTAACGGTTGACCGGGCTTTATTTGATAATCTATTGCCATGACAAGTGGAAAGGGGGATTGGAGAAGGGCCCATTACTTGTATTTGCCATCTCATTTTGGTTAACTTCCATAAAGAACAACCAGTCCGTAAAGTTTTGCCTTTTTTGGGTCCAAGAGATCATATGCGGCTTTTGGATTGAATTTGCCCTTGGTTGGTCCAAATAACGATAGTCGGCTTTCTTAATTCAGTTCTTCCTCAGTAGCTCAGTGGCAGAGTGGGGTGGGTGGAGCTTGCGCCTGGGTTTTGCAGTTTCAATTGGGTAGGATTGAGTGGGTTTGGGGACAGCCCCGGCCCTCTGGATGGCATGATGGAGGCCTACCTCTGCCGACTCATCTGGGGAACAATCCCTGTCTACGAGTAATTAAAGCCAGGGGAAAGCTCCATATGGACTGGCCCTTTAGAGAATGGGGACTATACTTGAAGGGATATGATGTTCAATTACAGATGTATAAGAGGTATAATTATAGTTACAAGTAGGCGAGATATATTCCGTACAATTGCAATCCATAATATGCAGTACATCATATCACACCTATTCGATAGTTATTGAAAACCTGTCATGATAGAGCTCTCAAACTCAATAATATCAAACTCCCCACGCAAAGTATCAAACCACAGTTGGAGCTATCTCAATGCAGAACAATGTCAAATCCCTCCATGTCAAGTCCACAACTATCCAAACATAACTCAAAATTTACACCGAGAATGGTGAGACTAATACCTCATACTCTCAAGGGCAACCTTCTGCAACCCAGGATCGGTATCCTGAACCATCTCCACGTACAACTCCAATTGCTGCTTCAACGCCAAATCCTCCTCCGACTGCACATCCACAGAAGACAAATTACACAATTAATTTTTTTTTTTTTTTAAAAAAACGAAGGTGTGTTTTGGCCTAAAAAAAGTTAGGCGTCTTTATTTGATTTTTTTCGTATTTTTTAGTTTTGCATCAACTTGTTTATTATTGGTTCCTCCATGCCAGAGGAATCAAAAGTGAAAAAAAAATAGGATCCAAGCTTAAATTTTTTTGAATAAAGACAAAAATAAATTAAAAAGACAGATTTTCCCACTTTTTTTTATATTAAAAAAATTAAAAGTTATAATCATAATATTTTATATTTTTGGATTCCTTTGATTGTCGAAATGAACCAATAATACAAAAAAAACTGATTTAAAACTAACCAACGCCAAAAAAAAACAAAAAAAAACGAAAAAATAAGTCAAACTAATTTTTTAGGGCAAAACACACCTAATAAACCCAAAAAGCACAATAAACAACAAAACAGTTTTGAACTCACGAGATCTACGTCTTTCTTCTTCGCCTCCTTGGCGGGGACATTCACCAACGCTCCGTCACGAGTGGTTCCGCTGCCACGGGCACTGTTTGGATCTGGCGCCATAGTAAACGGTTTCGTTGAAAACGTAGGCTTTTCCCGCAAGTTTTGTGCTTGCTTCAGCTCTCTTCATTGGGAGTATTTGGGAGATATATAAGGCTGTCATTGTTAGTAAATTACCAATGTACCCTTGCTTTCAGTGCCAAGACAGGAGTTGTATTTTCTGATACGATAATTATAGGAATAATTAGTCATAAATACACAATATTTTTTCTATTTAAAGGAAAGGACTAGAAACTTTTGCAATCAAACATAAAGACATTGCTTGTAATTATGATATAATAAAAGGATAAAACACACCCTTTGTTTTGGTTACAAATATCCTTACTCCCTAAAATAGACTCTTTCAACGGAGATTCTCTCTCTCTCTCTATAAAAGAATCGAATCTTCTCTCTCCTCTCTTTGGCCTCGGGAAAAAAAACATCAAACACGGTTTTACTGAACCTTTTCAAATACGGTGTTCTTTTCAACTCGAATTCTCACTCTCTTGTCCTAATTTCTTTTGAAGTCGATACGTCTCCGAGAAAATTGAATTGCAGACGATTGAAGTGATTTCTTATACGATTGGTGAAATCCCAATTCTCATAGAGAACAAACATGACTAAACCAGGTGAGCCCTGCTATCGCAATCAGAAGTTTAACTCCAGAAACCTAGGAGCAGGCCCAGCCCTGGGCATTGGCCCAGTAGGCCCGGGTCTGGGGCCCCCAACATTTGGCCCAAAATAGGGGCCCCAACTAGATATATATGTGTTAGAATGTAATAAATAATTGATGCAGCGCAACTACAACAACAGTAGTATGTGGCTTAGCGGAAAAGCTCTCTCCTTCCAGGGATTATGCCCGAGTTCGATTCTTATAAGGAGGCCTCTTTTTTTGTTATGTATGTTACTAGTTTGCTTTAACTTCTCTTCCTTTTTTTTTTCTTGGCTTTTCCTTCTATTCCTTTTTTTTTCCCTCTTCCCATCAGATTTCCAGTGTAAAAGGTTAGAGGGGTTTCTTTTATTAAATGTATTTATAGTTTTTTTTTTGTGGTTTGGTTAAATTATTTAATTTTATATACCTCTTGACTAAAGTAGTTGAAATAGATACTAAAATATTTCATATTTGGCAAATATTCACTTATTTTAACTTGGGTACACTCTTTTGGTAGAAAAATATTGGTATTAATTAATTTAATTTTTCGAAAGGTTGTTTCTGGTAGAATAGCTTTTGTCCCACATTGCCTAACTAATATTGTATTCACCCTCTCTCATAATATAAATAAAGTCTTGTGTGTTTGGGTTCGTTAACACCCTACACTTCCTCTCGCTCTCAAATAACATGGTATCAGAGCGCCACACAAAACCACCATAGCTTTCGAAACCCTAACCTCACTGCTGTCGTCATATACTACAGAATCTGACATCAGCCATCTTCATCCCATATCAACCCTAGAAACCCATCGTTCTAACCCATCGAAACCCATCGTTCTAACCAGAAAACCTTAAAACGACCCTATTCGAACCCTATCAGATCTCAATCGACATCCAATCGACCCGAAATCCCTTCAAACCCCAAAATCGACACTGTTAATCTCTTAACTAGTACCGTACGACCTCTGTAGACACTTGAAATCCAATACCCAGTTGTTTTTTACCCCCAAAAATCCAAACGCAAATCTATTTACCTTCGTAACACTAACCAGAACCCCAATCGATCCCGTTTCGAACCATAAACATACCTGTCAGCCATCGTCAAACCTTCTACCACACTCAAAAACCTCCGTTGTGGCTTGTCTCTGTGATTTCGAGCCTCAAAGACTCGATCTGGACCTCATTCGTTCATCTTCAGCAATCGTCAGTCACTGAAAAACTCTTGAACATGATCGTTGATGTTTTCACAGTTGATTGTTGATGCAAGTATTCGTTGATGATCGTTGATCGTTGATGTTCTCTCAGTTTCGAACAGTTAGTCTCTTGGTGATGTTATTCGAACAGTTTTGGACCTGATTCGAACAGTTGATGTTCTCCAATGATGTTTATGGCCCTCATTCGAACAGTTCTGGAACAGTTGATGTTCTCTTTTTCTCTGGTATGATCATACTTTTTATTTGTATTTGATTTGCTTCAGCAGTGGCAGAGGCAGATATCCAGTTGTTTTGTTCACTTGATTAGTTATTTATCTTCGTTCCAGAGGATTAGTAGTTTGTGGTTGATTTGGTTGTCAGTAGTTGGTTCTCTGTGATCTGTTTGTGATTTTTATTGCTTGACAAAATGTCTGAAGAAAAATCTACTTTTGCAACTGGTTCTAGTTCAAGTTCTAGCATTATGGGTAGTTCTTCCACTTCTTCTCAGAGGCTACCAATTACATCCACACGGTTGAATGGTAAAACTTATGCTATTTGGGCTAAGACAGTTGAGGTTTATTATGAGGGGGAGTCTGAGTCTCAGTTCTTGACTGATGATCCCCCTTCAGATACTCCATTGTGGAAACCTAGGGATGATCGGATCCGTAGTCAGTTATGGAATAGTATGGATGAAGATATTGCTGGCTCACTGATGTTCTTGGACACAACCAAACAGGTTTAGACACAGACTCAGGAGATGGATTCCGGTGTGAACAATCTCCACCGCATTTATGATCTTCATCAACAATTCTTTTCTATCTCTCAGGGCAGCTTATCTTTTGAGGAGTATTATGCTAAGTTTCATCGTATTCGGGATGAACTTCGTGTTTGTGAGCCACTGTCTTATGATATTCAAGTAGTGCGACGCCAACGTGAGCGTATGGAGGTTGCTCGATTCCTATCTGGTGCCTCCTCAGATTTTGATCCAGTTAGTAATCAGATTTTGGGATCTAGCGACCTACCTTCTCTCAGCAAGGTCTTCAGGTCGACTTCGTCAATCTTCTGCCTCCCGTTCTACACCACCTCCTGTGTCTTCTTCTGAGCGTTCAGCTTTCGCACGTCAGGGGGAGGTAGTTCAGGTAGTTATGGTCGTGGTACCCGATCTTGTACTCATTGTGGGGGTACAAGTCATACGGTGGATTACCGTTATAAGCTTCATGGTTATCCCCAGGCTCATCAGGTTTCCACTTTTGAGGAAATAGTGTCATCCAATCACTCTGTTGATCAACCAGTGACTATTTCTGCTGAGGAGTACCAACGCTTTGTGGCATTTCAACAATCATCTGCAGGATCTTCCTCCACTGCTACGCTTGCTCAGATAGGTTCTTCCGTTGCTTGTGTTGCCTCTTCTTCTACTTCTATTCCTTGTGTTATTGATTCTGGTGCCTCTGATCATATGACTGGTATTTCTACTTCATTTATTGATCATCAATCTGTTAGTAAACTCTCTCGTGTTACTCTAGCAGATGGTTCTACCACTACGATTACTGGTTTTGGTTCTATCCCTATCAATTCCTCTCTTACTTTAGACTCTGTGTTACATGTTCCTCGGTTTCCCTTTAATCTTATGTCTGTTAGTAAGCTTACCAAATCTTTAAATTGCTCCATCACATTTTCTCCTCATGATTGTGTGTTTCAGGATCTAAAGATGGGGAGGAAGATCGATGGGGGTACTGAGCGTGGTGGCCTATACTACTTTGTCAGTGATGTTCGGCCTCAGTCTATTGTTCTTCAGTCATCAGAATCTCCATATCATCATCATTGTCGTCTTGGTCATCCTTCTCTCCAGAGTTTGAAGAGTACCTTCATGTAGTCGTATTGATAGCTTATCTTGTGAAGTCTGTGAGTTTAGTAAGCATCGTCGAGTGTCATATTATGCTCGGGTAGAGCGTCCTGTGTCGCATCCTTTTGAATTAGTTCATTCAGATATTTGGGGACCCATACATGTCCCAAGTTTATCAGGTTTTCAGTATTTTGTTATTTTTGTAGATGATTTCTCTCGAGTGACATATATTTATCTTATGAAGGCTAGGTCAGAATTGTCATCCATTTTTAAGCAATTTTTTATGGAAATAAAGACTCGATTAATACTTGCATCCGTCAATTTCGTTCTGATAATGCACGTGAATATTTTCGTACTGCTCTTTCTCAATTCTTTGCTGATAATGGCATTATACACCAGACCTCTTGCGCTCGCACTCCACAACAAAATGGGGTTGCCGAACGCAAGATTCGACATTTGTCAGAAGTTATGCGTGCTATGTTATTTCAGATGCAAGTGCCTAAGTCTTATTGGAGTAATGCTGTCCTTACAACATGTTATTTGATCAACCGTATGCCTTTCACCGTCCTGGGTGGTCAGATACCCTATACGGTATTATTCCCTGGTCGTCCATTTCACTCTTTACCGCCTCGGATTTTTGGGTGCACCTGTTATGTTCCTGCTCTAGATCATGATCAGGACAAACTTTCCCCGGTCCATTCGGTGTATCTTTCTAGGTTATTCCCGCACTAAAAAGGGGTATAAATGTTACTCGCCATCATTACGTCGACATTTTGTGTCTGCTGATGTTACATTTAATGAGTCATTACCATTTTATTCGGCAACATACACTGTTAGAGATGAGTCTATCTTTCCTATGGCGATACCTTCTGTTCCGCCTCCTCAATCTTTGCAGGAGAAACCTTTGCAAGTATACGTTCGCCATGACAAGGTACCATTAGCGCCCGCCCCACCAGTGCCCTCCCCAACATCTTCCCCGTCACATGATCCGATAGTCTCTTCTCCCTTGTCAGATCTTGATCTTCCCGTTGCTATTCGTAAAGGTACTCGTTCTTGCACCTCTTATCCTATTTCCCACTATGTCTCCTATGATCATCTGTCTCCTTCTCTTCGTGCTTTTACTTCCTCTGTCTCTTCCATACATGTTCTTAACACTGTACAGAAAGCTCTTTCTCTGTCTGAGTGGCGAACATCAATGGAGAGTGAGATGACTACTCTCCATGAAAATGGCTCTTGGGAGTTGGTTTCTCTTCCACCAGGAAAGTCTACTGTTGGTTGTCGATGGGTCTTTACGGTCAAGTATAATCCATATGGCACTGTTGAGCGATATAAGGCCCGCCTTGTGGCCAAAGGCTATACACAGACATATGGGGTTGACTATACTAAGACTTTTTCCCCTGTTGCCAAGATCAATTCTGTCAGGGTGGTTATTTCTTTGGCCGCCAATCTTAGTTGGCCCTTGTATCAGTTGGATGTTAAAAATGCTTTTCTTCATGGTGATCTGCTCGATGAGGTCTATACGGAGCAACCTCCTGGGTTTGTTGCTCAGGGGGGGCGTTCTCAGGTTTGTTGTCTTCGCAAAGCTTTATATGGTCTGAAGCAGTCACCTCGAGCCTGGTTTGGTCAGTTTAGTGAGGCTGTGATGGAATTCGGTATGCGTCGATCTCATTCAGATCACTCTGTATTCTTCAGACAGTCGGACCGAGGAAGAATAGTATTGATTGTATATGTGGATGACATTATCATTACTGGAGATGATCAGTACGGCATTGATGAGTTGAAGTAGTTTTTACAGTGTCAGTTTCACACTAAAGACTTGGGTAAGCTGCGGTATTTCTTGGGTATTGAGGTAGCAAGGTCCAAGGATGGGATTAGTTTGTCCCAACGGAAGTATGCTTTAGATATTCTCGAGGAGACAGGTTTATTGGGAGCAAAACCTGTGGAGACTCCAATGGATCATAATGTGAAGCTTTGTGTTGATCAGGGGGAGATATTTCCTCATCCAGACTGGTATCGTCGCTTAGTTGGAAAGTTGAATTATCTTACCAATACACGTCCAGATATCTCATTTGTTGTCAGTATGGTGAGTCAGTTTATGTCAGTTCCTCGACTTCCACACTGGGAAGCTTGTCTTCGTATTGTATAGTATCTTAAGGCTCATCCTGGACGTGGTCTGTTTTATTTTTCCAATGGTCATTTGTGTGTTAAAGCCTTTACTGATGCTGATTGGGCAGGATCACCATCTAATAGGCGGTCCACTACTGGATACTGTACTTTTGTTGGAGGTTATTTGGTCACATGGAAAAGCAAGAAACAGACGGCTGTCGCAAGGTCTAGTGCAGAAGCTGAGTATCGAGTCATGGCACATACATCTTGTGAAATTGTGTGGTTGAGAGGTTTACTTGAGGAGTTAGGCTTTGCTGTCCAGTTACCTATTCCTGTGTATTGTGATAATCAAGCGGCCATACATATTGCTTCAAATCCGGTTTTTCATGAGAGAACGAAACACATTGAAGTAGATTGTCACATTGTTCGCGAGAAGATAGATGGTGGTGTGTTATCTACTCCATTCGTATCTACAAGAGCTCAGTTGGCTAATATTTTCACCAAGCCGTTGTTTAAGCCACGTTTAGAGTTTTTATGTAACAAGTTGGGATTTTATGATATTTATTCTCCAGCTTAAGGGGGAGTGTTAGAATAGCTTTTGTCCCACATTGCCTAGCTAATATTGTATTCACCCTCTCTCATAATATAAATAAAGTCTTGTGTGTTTGGGTTCGTTAACACCCTACACTTCCTTCTTTCTCTCAAATAACAATTTCATTAAGTTTCTAGCTTACATTACCTCGGACGTCTTTCAAATGTGTGATTAAGGATATCACTATTGTTCTAAGTTCAAAACTACTATAGTATAAGAATTCAATTGTGAATATATACTTCCATTGCATCCATATTGTTTGTCAACTTTCTCAAAAATATTTGGTCGGTGTCATTATTAGGGAAAAAATAAATAAAAAACTCCGTGTGTATCCATAAAATGTTCGTATCAATTTGTCGATTTCAATTATTTTTTGATTGTTGCAATAACAATAAACAATTACGACTGAAAACTATATTTTATCAAACTACACAAACTACAAAAACAAAAACAAAGGATAGAACAAAGTATCTATCATTTGAAGTTAATTTTGGTTCTCTAACTTTTGTCTTTTAGGAAAAACATAGGGCCCGATCTCACATTCTCGTATGGGGCCACGAAAATCTCAGGGCCGGGCCTGCCTAGGAGCAAGCAAGAAGAATCATATTTGGAATGAACTCATCATCGAGACATCCACCGAATTACATGTTTGGCCACTTTATGGGGAGGCTAAAGAAAGAACATTCTATTCCTTCACAAAACCATTACAGCAGGCTAAACAATACTCCCTCCGTCCCAAATTTGTTGTCCATTTATGGGCATGCGTGCCATTTTTCAATTGCTTATATCTTTCAATCTAAAATGTTTTTTACAATTTTGAAAACTTTGTTTAATAGAACTCATTGAGAGCTATCAAACAAGATCCATAGTGAATATATATAACATTATAGATTTGAAAATATAAACAATTTTTTGAGGTGCTGTGAATAGTGCAACTGGACAAGAAATATGGGACGAAGGGAGTATCTAATAGTCTTTGGGTTGCATACTATGGCCCGAAATTAGAATTTTTAAAAATTAGTGACATTTCACTAATTTTTTTGGTCGCCGGAAGTGGTCGGCCAAAAGTGGGGTGGCGGTTGGCCAGAGGTGGGGTGGTGATTTTTTTGAATTTTATGTTCGAAAATAGAATTTTTTAAAATTAGTGACATTTCACTAATTTTTTGGGTCGCCGGAAGTGATCGACCAAAGGTGGGGTGGTGGTTGGCCGGAGCTGGGGTGGTAATTTTTTTATTTATTTTATGTTCGAATTAGAATTTTTAATAATTAGTGACATTTTACTAAGTTTTCTGGTCGCCTGAAGAGGTCGGCCAGAGGTGGGGTGGTGGTTGGTCGGAGGTGGGTTGGTGATTTTTTCGAATTTTATGTTTGAAATTAGAATTTTTAGAAATTAGTGACATTTCACTAATTTTATTGGTCGTCGGAAGCGGTCGGCCAGAGGTGGGGTGGTGATTGGCCGGAGGTGAGTTTGTCACGCCCTCGATTTTCAACACAAATAAATAAACATTTTCTTAAGAAATTTCTAATAAAAGAACTCATAGTGTAATGCAAAATCACCTTACAACATTTCCTTACATTTTTGTAATAATCTCAATCTTGACACCCAATGCCCCAACGGATTTTACATTAAAGATTACATTGTTCTACAAGGAAAAAAGGGTTACAATGTTTCAAATGATCCTTCATGCCATGATTTGACTATGCCATGCACACCATGCACTCCATCTTGCACTTCAAGCGAAACCTGAAACAGCAAAGGGGTGAGCATACACTTCGTCCAGTAGGTGTCCCCTTTGGGTTTCAGACTCTAAAGAAAATATATGCACAAATAACATGTATCGAATAAGAGCATAAAGCAAAACCAACATTATACAAGTAGGTTTCTATACTTACCATTTGAAGTAAAAGTACTTCTCATAACACCTGAGGACACTTCCACAATCCAAACTTCAAATAATTAACCAATGGATATCCTTCTAGCCACACAACAAACCGTACATACAACTACTAGTTACAACATACCATTCATCGCGTTCCCAAACATTCCACACGTACTTACATATACATATATATACTCACCCATCATAAACTAATCTAAACATTTCCGCGAGTCCACGTACCCCGCCTCGCCTACACACTTATCAACTTTTTCCACAAGCACCAACGTGTCTCACTAATACTCACATACGTCTCAACGTGTCCCATACGTGCCAAGGCATACTACAAATTCACAAAAGTACTACAACACCACACCGCGTCAACGGTTTACCCATGTGCCCGTTCAGCACCTCAACAATCAACCAATCACATCTCATTTATATATGTGTGCGTGTGTTCGTATACTTGATATACTTGACACCATGCCGATAGTCAATTACTTCCCACGTGTCACACAACGTACAACTAGTGTGTCCTTGTATTCCATAAGTACCCACGTGTCAACTAACTATTTAGCAAGTGCCTTATCGGATCCTACAAACACTCTCGTATCCCACGTGTACTCAACAAGTTTCCCTCACGTATCCCGCAAGTACCCATATTAGTTCACTTGTCAAATCCCGGTCCATTTCCTTTAATTTATCACAACTCATTTAATAGTAAATTTCGTAGTCCTCTTTTAAGTCATTTAATTTATACTTCTGATAACATACACCGATTGGTGACCCTAGTATCACACCTCAAGTCCAAGTTCATTTCACAAGAATAAACAACCAAGAGTCCTTATTTAAATTTGTTAACCACCTCCACGAGTCTCGCCCACAACCTCGCATGACAATGCAAATGATGAAAAGAAGTATCGGAGGAAAGAACAGGACGTCCAATGATCATGGGAAGAACGAAGAATAAAAATACAGCATTTTAGCATTTCCCAACCGGTTGGAGGTTTTTGCCCAATTGGTCGGACCAAAATAGAGACAAGCACAGTTTTTCAGAAAAGCCTAACTGGTTGGTGGTTTTTGCCCAACTGGTTGGGCAGAGACAGATTCGTGTGAAATTTTCAGAAGCGCCCAACCGGTTGGAGGTTTTTTCCCAACTGGTTGGGGAAACCCAGATTTTCTGCGAATTTTTCTCAAAACAAGATACTTCAACCCAAGTAAATATATGATGATTTACGCCAAAAATTGGAAGTGTCAAGCAACTAATAGGCATGGAGGGAGGGTAAAACAACAATCAATTGCAACAACCAACTACCAAATCCTTAGATCAAAAACCCAAACTCAACAAAACCCACTAGAAAGGAAAATCATGATTTTTGAGCAATCTAATGAACAAGGGCAAGATATATACAACAAATCACATAGATATAACTAGAGAGAGTAGAATTTGTTCTCCTACCTCAAGATTTTGCTCCAAATCAACCAAAAAAAACGAATTCCTAGATCCCCAATTTGAGCAATCCCGTTTTTGGCCCTCCTGGTGCGAAAAGATGGTACTCCGAGCTCCCAAACACGCGTAGATGATGAATCTTTGGTCAATTTGTGAAGAAGTTTGATGAGAAGGGAGTAATTTGAGCTCAAAGGAGCAAAAATGGAGGAGAGAAGAGGAGGGGCTGATTTTTGGGAGAAGAGGGAGATGATATATCTCTCTCTAGACACACACACACATAAATACATAGGGATAAATACACCTCAAGTCCAAAAGTGGCTTGTGTAAACCAATTTAACCCTATTCCACTTATATTACACTTCACCTCGTCACTTATGCATATATCACATTTCCTCTCATTACCCCAACATTATTTTCGTAAAAAGATTTAAAAACACGGGTCTTTACAGAGTTGGTAATTTTTTTGAATTTTATGTTTGAAATTAGAATTTTTAGAAATTAGTGACATTTCACTAATTTTATTGGTCGCCGGAAGTGGTCGGCCAGATGTTGGGTGGTGGTCGGCCGGAGGTGGGGTGTTGATTTTTTTGAATTTTATATTCGAAATTAGAATTTTTAAAAATTAGTGACATTTCACTATTTTTTTTTAGTCGTTGGAAGTGGTCGGCCAGAGGTGGGGTGGTAGTCGGCCGGAGGTAGGGTGATGATTTTTTTGAAATTTATGTACGAAATTAGAACTGTTAAAAATTAGTTACATTTCACTAATTTTTTTTGTCTTTATGTTTGATTACAAAAATTCCTTGTCCTTCCCTTTAAAAATGTCAAATATTTTTTGTTTTTATGTTCGATTGGAATAGTTCCTTGTCGTTCCCTCTAAAAATGTCAATTTTTTTTAGATTTTTGGCTAAGTGACCCATAATTATATGGGTACAAACCCACACACACAGAAAATGCACAGAGCATGCTCGGGGACCCACTTTTGGGTCCCACACGAGTGATCCGAACCGTTCATTATTCTTAAAACATTTTTCCGAGGGGCCCGACAAAATTTCAGCTCAATCGGATGGTTAAAAGTACTAGAACCAAAGTCCCACCATTTCAATCAAAAAATGTTTTAAGAATAATGAACAGTTCAGATCACTCGTGTGGGACCCAAAAGTGGGTCATTGAGCACGCTCTGCACGTTTTTTGGGTCCTTCCTGATATGGTATCAGACCCTTTATAAGAAGGGAAAATTTCAAAGAAAAAAACCCTTGATTTTTCACCCCAATGTCTCATAAACATTTATCATTTGACTCATTTCAACTTGATACCTATCATATTCACCTGTTATTAAGTTGAGCACCCAGCCATGAGGTACTGTCGAGCAGTATTTGTTGTGTATAGTAATTGGAGTCTGTCAAGTTCTTAAAAGAAACAAGTCAACCAGCGTTCGTATCTATGGATGAAAGGTAAACCCTAATTCCGCTTCGTAGGCTTTGTGTTGATTTTTGTTTTCTAATCTGTAGGCGTTATTACTGGGTTTTTAACTGAAAATTGAATTCCACTTGAGCTTGATAAAACTGACAAAGACATTTAAACTTACATATTCAGGAATTGTATGGACGGTATTTTTTTCCTTTGTGCTAAATACAAGTCAAAGTAGTTTGCCTATGGGCCTGTTCCCCTCACACTTAAAAAAAACACATAAAAAACACAACACTCTTCCAGGTCCCCTTGTGATGTTCTGAACTATTGATCTTGTTTAAATGAGTAAAATAAAAGGTCTTGCAAAATTTCAACTCAATTAGATATCGGTAAGTGCTTAATCCAAACGATTTTAAAAACACTAGTTCATGTCACAGCTTTTGCAAAACTATTTGGATCAAGCATTTATCGATATCCGTTGAATTTTTGCAGGACCCCTATTTTACTCATTTAAACAAGATCAACAGTTCAGAATGTCACAGTGGGGCCCGGAACAAAATCGTGTGATTTTTTAGTTTTTTTTAAGCGTGAGGGGAACCGACCTCTATATATGTGTGTGTGTGTGTGTGTGTTTGTAAGAATACATATATCATAAGGTACACTAAAATTGGAAACAAGTCAATCACTTTAACCTAGTGTTGTGCGGTAGGTTTTTTTGCGTTGTGTTGTGTAGCAAAACTACGTCGTTTTGCTCATTTTCTTGGTACACCTCCAAAGCTTCCAAGAGCCCTGTTTGGAGAGTTAATTTTGGGGTTCAATTTTAGGGGATTTAGGCTCTTTGGGGTAGGATATAGCCAGTTTAAGCACTTTGTAGTGGTTTTTTCTTCCTCCAAACAAGGCCTTCAAAACTTAAGTCGTGTGCCAAAAAACAAGCAAAACGACATAGTTTTGCCGTGCAACACCTACCACAAACACCCACCCTGGATCCCCATTAAGGATTTCGAATCTCCTCGCCTGTGTGTGTGGGGGCTTTTCCTTTATTTGTTTCTATCCTGCAATGGGCTTATTTCTTGTATTGGATAAGTTGTTGGGCTTTGTTGTCTCATGGACTCTCATAATTGATGTAGTGTCCCGGGTTTGTACTTTGTATTTCAGATGTGATATAATTGATATCTTCTACCGATTGACCAAAAAAAAAAAAAGGAGAGAAATTATTCCAACTATTCGAGGGTGATCGAGGAGAATCGAACTACAAATCTCTAAGTGAGATGTAGGATTCTAACCAACTGAGCTAGCCAAAGTAAATTAGACAAAATGTAGTATTAGACAAGTACTGATCCCTCTCAAGAAAGGCATTGTTTGATAACCCATATTCAGTATTTAAAACTGAATTAATTAAGTAATAAGTAATTAAGTAGGTTTGATAACCACATTTTACATTACTTAAAAGATTAAGTGGCTCTTAAAATGTAAGAACAAATTGTCGACTTCTCCATTTCCCAAACTGCCCTTTCCCTTTTCCCCAACAAAGCAACCCAGACCCACGCTTCTTCTCAGGATCGACGCCTTGCTTCTCCACGGAAACGACACTTCTAAATGGAAAACGGCACAACAAACTACACGACGATTACAAATCAAACTTCAACCAAACTAATTAAGCGTGGTTCTCTCTCTCTCTCTCTCTCTCTCTCTCTCTCTCTCTCTCTCTCTCTCTCTCTCTCTCTCTCTCTCGGCAAAGCATAGGCAGTGTCTATCAAACCGTAACCAAACTGTGCGTTGTTCTCTCTCAGCAAAGCATGGACGGTGGGTTTTGGCTAAACTTCACTGTTAGTTTATTTGTTATGTTTTCCACTGCTTTTTTATGAGGGAATCCCCCATGCAAACTTGAACCAGAGTGCTTCCCTGTGATTTGCCTACTATGTGTTTGATACAATGTTCCAATGTCAATAACCCAACTCCTCACCATCACACACTTGCCCTCAGTGTGTATGTCCCCTAAGTTCTTTGAATCATTGTTCTCTTTAGTATGTAGTGCTGTTTTATCATATTCAATTATCCTCCTAGATGTGATTCATCGTTCTCCATTTCCTTTTTGTCCAAAAACATTTTATTCCATTGCCTTGTCAATACTGTAATCGATAAAGCATTTCCTTTCATGCAATTGAAAGTTTTCAGTAGTTAGCCACTTTTAAGTTTGTGTTGTTACCTTTCATATGGAAAATATAGTTTTATTAATTGACCTCCCATAAATAAGCCAGAACAACACCCTAAATATTCCATCAAATTGACACCTGCTTATTATGTTAGTTCAACTTCTTTGAATATTGAAATGGATATATTTTTGTGCAGGGCCAGGATCAAAGTTTCTCTGAAAGGGCGAAGAGGACAGGAAATTGGGAGAGGATTGGTGGTTCGGTGAAAGAATTCGATTATTTACCTTCAAGTTTTCCTTTCCATTCTCATGCCTGTCCATGTACAGATGCAGTTGATCAAATTGAGAAGGCATCGTCAGTATTTTGGCATTCTGAAAATATTAACCTACTTAATTTAGAATTCGATTGTTTTGGTTTGTGGCGCTTGTTGGCGAGGTACTTGTGAAGCTGCCTACATCAATTTCAACGTCAATGGCACCAACAACCGTGGTGATCGTAAGCTTCTCTCTTTTGTCATCCATTTAATCAAAGGATTTTTCTTACTAGATCATTCAACAGTATTTTTCCCTTCAGATAGGTCTAAATGTGTAATAGATGACTGAACATAGCATAGTACGATAGATCTTCTCATTAACATGATTGATTGTTATGCTTGCTTTTGATATCCTTTACACTTCTTCAAAACTTCATTTGAAATAGTAGGTCGAATTGTTATTTTATAGTTAACAAAAGAGCCCATCTTATTTCTTGTGGTAACATAATTTCATATTATGAGGACTACCGGTCTACAAGGTATGATTCCTTTCAATTCAGGCATAGTATAAGGTATTATTTTGCTCTCTTCTGCAGAATTAAATAGGAGTTTTGATCACTTGAGGATTTCACCATAATTAATTTTTCTTTCATGTGAAAATTTTTTGTATGATTACGACCACCACAATTCCCAAAATCTAAGTCTATAGTCGAACAAACCAAGAGTGGGGTTGTCTTTGTTTTTGTACTTCCTTGCGATTCTATTTCACGTAAGCAAACTCCCCTTCCCGAAGTACTTGTGCAAGAACATTGCGCTCCCGTAAAATTGCTCATGTTTGGCTTTCTTTGTATCCTTTCTTCTGCATGTCTGGTGCATTGCCACCAAACAAAGATTTTAATAAGTTATTCGTCTTTCTATTATCATAGGTGTCTTGTTCACTATTTAGTATTTACCTCATTATATAGGTATCCTACAAATTTAACCGAGGGGTAAACATAGGGGTAATACTTATGCTTAGGATCACCTCCATGTCTTGTTGACTACGATTACACAAGTTGATCTAATTTTTCTACTCAAATTCCTAATTGAAAACAAAGTTCATGCCACTCTTTTTAGAGTTGATCAATGTTGCCGCATTGAGATGTTTGTTGACTCATTGAAGTGAGTTTTTCGTTTGTATTTTCATTGGTGATTGGGATATGAATGTGCCAGGATAACTCCATGCTTTGGTTAAACTTGAAGGGGGTGGCATTGCATTCATAAAGCATAAAGGTGAAAAGATTTATAGCCTCTGAGTTGCATAAAGGGTGAACTAAGGGCATTGGGTTTGGGGCGTGTGGATCTCAAAAAACTAAGATGGCATGTAGATACCAATACTTTATATACACAAAATATAAAAGTGAATACATGGATGTACGGAGTACTTAATTTTATAGTTTTCAAGAATCAACTTTTTTTGTGGTCCATCTATTCGTTTGTTTGTTTATGGAGAGAGAGAGAGAGAGAGAGAGAGAGAGAGAGAGAATGGACTCATAAGTCATGAGTTTAATGATGCTTTTCACTTACTTTATGAGCTAGAGATTGGTAGCTCTAATTTTAACCCTCTGTGTTTGGTGGACCATTATTCTTCAACAGGTGTAGTTTGTTGTAATTCTTATTTTAAAAAATGTCGTCATCTGCTATTGAAAACCCAGCATGCATTTTCTTTGAGCACAAACGGTTCTTTAAATGATCCCAATTGGCGTGATGGCCAAAATCACTCATGAAAATCAGACCAATCGGCAGCATGTAATCTCTCTTCTTTTAAATATCTTACAAGTGGGACAGAGATCAATAAAAAAGAAGGAAATTTCCCTCTCCCCTGCTTGCTTACATTTTGAGGGCTTTTCCTTTGAATTCAGGTGAGAGACACGGTATTCATTCATAGGCCAAATCCCAAAACCGCAAACCTTGTTCATAGCGTCCTATATCCCAATAAAACCTTATGTCATGGATTCATTTCTTTGTTTAGTTTCCATCTTTCTCTTCAATGAAATTGGAAGGTGGGGGTTGCAATGCACTTATTTGTTAGTGTCCCTATTCTTAGCATTTACTACAGGCAAAAATTCTTGATTGGTAAAAGATCTAAATTAAATTAATGCTCACGGTAATGCTCAAAAACAAATCTCTCATTGGTGCGACTTTGCTTTTGGGTGAATTCTTCTTTTTTGGGGTATTTTGGTGCTCTTTGGTTTTTTGCTCCTCTTTATTGTTGTTTGGAGTTTAGGAGTTGGAGATTAGGTTTTCATTTAAATTTTCTTGTCAGCCTTCCAATCTTTTGCGCCTCGAGAGGTTTCTCGGTTTTTCTCTAACCCCGTTTAGTCTTGTATCTTCGATATTTGATTAATAAAATTCTTTTTTGCCGTGCAAAAAAAATCTCTCAATGGTGCTACTACTTAGTATCCACAATCTCAAATTAAATTAACCAGTTTCTTTGATTGTTTTTGCTGGTTAGGTTATTCATTTGTTTCTCATGGCACTATACAATAATTGGAGGATACACTATGGAATTAATTTATCGAGTGGCGACTGATGATGTACAAGAGAATCTCAGAAGGTTGGTTGGAGAAGGATCAAGTGATCCCTCTAAAAAATTCGTGGATAAAAATTACGTGTTCACAAGTACCATGGAAGACGAAGTTTTGCCAATAGAGATTGCATAAAAAGCACTTTATATTTGTATGAAGTAAACTAGCAGGATTTTTGGTTTTGTTTGGTTTGAGAGGGGGCAGAGCATGCATTAATGTGTTGCTGCTTGGCTGTGGAACTATGAAGATTTAGTTTGGCTGTTGAACTAAGAAGATTCAGTATGAGGCAAGATGCGCCCCATTTAGTGTTTAGGAGACTTTTGAGCTAGACGAGAGGAAAACTTTTGCGTGTTGATTTCACATGCTCTACAGAGTTTGCGGTTTTGGCCTGAGCAACATGGAAGCATAGAAGAATTCGTTGCGCAAAGTGAAAAAGAAATGAATCTGGGGAAGTAGTAGAATAGGCTTTCAAATTCCTTGAGTTCTGCTATGATTAATGCTACTTGTAAGGAATCATGCGCTTGCCTGACATTGTAGTGAAGTGATATCCTCCTCATGGTGATGTTTACTAATTTAATGTTGATGACAATCTAGATCCTAAATTCAGATGTGCTAGTATTGGGATTGTATAAGGATTATCATTGCAATTCCATACAGTGGCGACTCCAGAAATTTTCAGATATGGGGTCATTCACAAATTAAAAGTTGAGATGTTCCGTTTAGTCGAACTGGGGGAAAAAATGGTTCAAATTGTCCTAACGTTTTTTAGCACAATTTCTTTAAAGAATTAATAAAGTTGAATTTGCATTTTGACAATCTTCTTTTTTTTTAAAAACCTGCTCACATTTTTTGGGAAAAAAAAAAAGAAAACACTTGAAAATCTCATAAGAGCCTCTTTTGTCCTTACCGTTATAACACTCGCAACTCAAAATTTAAGTAAAACCCCATAAGAGCTCATTCATACCCGACTCAAATTTTAATAAATCTCACGTAAAATACACAATACTAATAAGAATCTCTTTTAACTTGAAACGTACTAGTACAATACACACCTCAAAAAATAAAGGAAAGGTAGGATTAATATATACCTTGATTATTAATGTCATCTTTGTTAACCAAATTATAATTTCGAGTCCATGTATTATATCACCAACATGTGTACAATTATGGAATTACGGATTACAAATCATGAAACTCAAACAAAAACAAGTAAAGCCTTTGTAGAAATAATTGGAAGCTACAACATTTACATAGGGATGGAGAGATACGAAGCAAAGAGCAGAAGAGAATTGTACGAAATGTTGTTGGTTGGTTTCGGTAGTGGGATTTAGTGTTAATGCTACATTTTGGTGGGTTCAATTATTTATCAACTGAAAACTTGTAGTACAATAGTAGGTTATTATTTTTCCTCCATGGGGTCACATGACCCCCTGTATTGAATGTGGCGTCGCCCCTGATTCCATAGCTGCTTGTGCTTTGAAGTTAGTAGAAGTTGTGGAAGGTATGGCACTGTGTTGAGGGCTGTATAGAAGACGATTTGAGCCCAAGTGCATTATACTAGAAAATT